>JAOUQT010000030.1:6288635-6299000 GCA_025769995.1 Xyliphius kryptos
AGCATAAATACTCTTATTGATATTTTATTTGATATTTTTTTATAGTCAGTATCAATGCAATTATTGATACTCTTATGCTATTCAGTATTAATGCCCTTATTGATACTCAGTTTTTATACTCTTTTTAATACACTTATTAATACTATTAGTGATACTTAGTAATGATACTCTTATTCATACCTAGTATTGATACTCAGTATTTATACTCTTATTAATAAGCTTATTATTAGGCTTATTATTATTAATACTCAATATTGATACTCTTAGTGATACTTAGTATTGATACTCTTATTCATACCTAGCATTGATACTCAGTATTTATACTCTTATTGATACACAGTATTGCTACTAATTATTCATACGCAGTATTGATACTCTTATGGAAACTTAGTATTGATTCACATTATTGATAATCTGTATTGATAGTCAGTATTGATATTCTTACTGATACTCATTATTGATACTCAGTATTGATAGTACTGATATTATTATTGATACTCAGTATTAATAGTCAGTATTGATATTCTTATGGATTCTCAGTATTGATAGTCAGCATTGATGTTCTTATTGATTTTCAGTATTGATAGTCAGTATTGATATTCATATTGATTCTTAGTATTGATACTCATTGTTAATTCTCTTATTGATTCTCAGTATTATACTCAGTATTGATACACTTATTTATAGTCAGTATTATACTCAGTATTGATACATTTATTTCAAGTCAGTATTATACTCAATATTGATACACTTATTTATAGTCAGTATTATACTCAGTATTGATACATTTATTTCAAGTCAGTGTTATACTCAGTATTGATACATTTATTTATAGTCAGTATTATACTCAGTATTGATACATTTATTTCAAGTCAGTATTATACGCAGTATTGATACTCTTATTGCTATGCAGTATTATACTCAGTATTGATACTGTTATTGATAGTCAGTATGGATATCCAGTATTGATACATTCATTGATAGCCAGTATTGATATTCTTATTGATACGCAGTATTGATTCTCTTATCAATAGTCAGTATTGGTTCCATTATTTATACACAGGTGGCTATACATACTCATGGCTCGTTTCAGTGTAGGGAGGGGCCTCATAGTTAGCCATTGTGTATGTGTGTATCTCTGTGTGTTGCCCTTTCACCTTCTTTGACCCCATCATGCTCTGTGAGGTGCTGTAGTCGTCTTAACTCTTTTCATCTCTCTGTCTTCTCCTCATCGCTTCATCCTGCTGCAGAGTATTGATTTAGAAGCCGATGAGATAGATTTAGAGAGCGAGCCGTGGTTTAAGTTCTTTTCAGAGTTGGAGTTTGGCCGGCCGGTAAGTTTAACCACAAGGGGGCTGGTGTGTTTAAGCATTGTGTATATACACTACTGTATAAAAGTCTTAGGCACCCTGTTTATTTAGTACAATTTTGACAGAGAGTATGGAGTAAGCAATATATTACATAACAGAGTACTTTGTAGACAGAAAGCATAATAAATTCTGCTGAGAGTCTCCAGAAGAACTGTATCAGGTTTTCAAAGACACTCTCAAAAAGAATAAATATGTTCATACAACAAAGCTCACCCTGCAACTCTGGGCACAAGGGCAAGAACAACCCTATACAGGGCACCACTGCATTATAGGTAACACACACATTCACACACCAAGGGCCACTTCAGAGACACCCATTAACGTGCAGATATGTATTCGTATTTCAGGAGGAAACTAGAGCACCCATAAGAAAACCCATGCAAACACAGGGAGCACACACAGGCAAACGCCACACATAAATTTTCCAGGTTGCCCCACCCGGTGAGCTTGCTGTGAGGGGACAGCATTACACACTGCATCACCGTGCCGCCCCGAATTTATGTTTATTTATTGTTTATTAATACTTTATTGATCCTCATAGGGGATTTTCTTCTCTGAACTTACCCCCTACTGGGGCCACTGGAGCAGTTTGGGTTGCTCAATGGCACGCCAGCCGAAAATCTTTCTTCCCGAGTTCTTTAAAATCATTCTGTAGTGACTCATTAAAGCCGAACAACAAAAACTGTACAAAAAAATAAAAGGGTGCTTAAGACTTTTTCACAATTCTACAGGTGTGTGTGTGTGTGTGGGAGTGTGTATGAGATTGGCATGTGCCAGTGTTCATTTGTATGATTATTATTATAACAAGTAACATACACCAGGTTTTGGTATTCTTTGCTTGGTGAATAGAATTCTGGCATTGAAATGGTATGCGTATTTTGGCACGTGCCTTGTGTGTTGTGTGGTCTTGATACGCACATCGTCCTCAGGACATGACAAACACTGCAAACTAATCAACACTTATCAGTGTTTAACTTAAAATCACCAAGGTTTGATTTATACAATATATATATATATAAACGTAAATACAATAACAAAGACTATTACGATTGGTCGAACCGGTAGTGGGCAGAGTTTCCCGTATTCAGCTCGGTGTTGCAGCTTTGAGACCACACAACAGCTCGAGCTTTGCTTGTTTGTTTAACACTTGTTTACTTGTTTATTAATCAAGTAAACAAACAGGAAGTTGCTTCTGAGTGATGCGTATAATCCGAACTTTATACCTCGGATCTGGTTTTGTGTGTATGGTATGAACCAGAACATACAAGTAAACTCACTCACACAAAGATGTTCTAACACACACACACACACACACTCATATACTGAACGATCACTGAATTAGGAGCACCTGGTTAATAACGGGTGGTCCACATTTATTGATTAAACACAGCACACAGATCACGAGGAACAGAAACACAAGATGATAAACAACCTGGCTACACTATTTGAGCCATGCCCGCTGCAGCCTGTAGCCAGTTAAAGTTGTTCCATTTACCCATAGCTGGTATTTTTTGCCTTTTGCTATACATATGAGAACAGATTGTGATATACCCACCAACTTGGGCATGATCAATTTTCCACCCTTCAGGTGTCCCTAGTCCAGTGATCATTCTGTACTACACTGCCACACACAGACAGTGTATTTGTCGACCAGCTTTGCTATTTTTAAGGTGTGTGATGGCACGAAACTAAGACTAAGATAATAGGGACCCGCTGTTCTTACACACTGTGTGTGTGTGTGTGTGTTTGTTTGTTTGTGAGTTTGAGTGTTTTGCTGCTATGCTCTAACATTGTCACTTTCTCCACATGTATCCTTCTCCCCCATGGTGCACCTGCTTCTCCACCTCATCTCCACTTCTCCTCTTCTCTTCTACTCCACTGTACTTGGCCGTCTAGCCTCCTAAAAAGAGGTTGGATTACACACCTGACAGCTCCACCCACACCCGCCCCCAGGTAATAGCACATGCTGCTTCCCTCTTTCCCTCAATCCATTTATTTATATATCTATGCACCTTAAACTTTATTCTCAAAACCATTTCTCACTTCTAAATCATCACTCAGTCTTTCTCTATCCATCATTCTGACCTTTACTGCATCCATCTTCTTCTTGTCCATCGTCTTGTCCTCTTCTTGTTTCTTCCTTTTACTTTCCTTCTTCTATTTACCCCATTTGCAGCCTTCTTGATATATCACTTTATAGTTTGATTGTTCCATCCTTCTATATACTCTCCATTCATATGCCCTTCTATCAGTATCTTCTCTATCTATCCAGCTTAGCCTTTGATTAATTCTCCCACACATTCACCCATCCATTCATTCATCCACCAACCCATTCATCCATTCACCCACTGACCTATTTATTTACCTATCTATATACAGTACATTCATCCACCAACCCTTTCATCTATCCAGCCTTTTCAACCAATCCACAGACCGACCCATTCATTCACCATCTAATTATTCATACCCCAACCCATTCATCTAACCTTCCATCCATCAATCCTTCTACAAGTCCATTTATACATGCATTCCTTTATCCACTAATCTCTATATCTATCCACCAATCCATTAATCCATACAGCCTTCCATCCAAGCATCCATCTACCGACCCATTTAATCGCCATCTATCTATTCATACACCAAACCTTCCATCCAGCCTTCCACCAACCTATTTTTCTATCCACAAACCCACTCATCCAGCCATCTATCTATTCACCCACCTATGTATATATATGTATCTATTCTCCAGTGACCCATTCATACACCCATCCATCCATTCAGTGACCTGTCCCTTTATCTATCTACCAACACATTCAACCAGCCATTCATCCCTGCACAATTGATAGTTTCCCTTATTTCATTGTCCACCCATTTACCAATCCATCCATTCATCCACCAGTTTACACACCATCTAACCACCCACCCAACCATCTACCTATTCACCCATTCATCCAGCTATCCACCCACCTATTTTTCATCCATACATCATACATCCATCCATGGACCCATTCACATATCTATCAATCTATCCGTGCATCTATCCATTCATCCCTCCATCAATTGAATATAGTTCTATTTATATGGCGCTTTTTACAATGGAACATTGTCACAAAACAGTTCTAAAGAAATCATATACAGTATATTATCTTAAGGTTTATTGTTTATCCCTAATGAACAAGCCAGACAGTGACAGTGTCAAGGAAAAATCTTTGAGATGGTAAAAAGAAGTAAGCTTGAGAAGAACCAGGCTCACACAGGAGCCCCATCCTTCTTTGGGTGGTAACAAGGTTAACAGTCTTTTAAGAGTCTGTGAAAGAGTCTCTCAGTTGTGTGTTAAATGATTAGGCATGATCATTGTAAAGGGGTAATTTAAGAACTATAGAACATGTTAGAATACGAATTCCGTTGAGACTAGCAAGCGTAGTATAACTAAAAGTGAGAGCCAGAAAGAACACAGACATGAAAGCTACCTGAGACATAGGGCATCCAAGCATTACAGTTCAACAAAACTCTGGTGCACATAATGCTCCAGATCTTCACCTTTGCCTAATATGAACTGAAGTTATATGCAGAATGCTTGAATAAACAAGCTCTGCCAGCAGCTGCAACTTCATTATTCTAGGAACCTGTAAGCAGCCTGCACCTTGTAAATGCAGTAGGATCATAAGATATTACTTGTTCACTTTTAGAGTTTTATAGTCAATACAAAATTAAATTGCAACCCAATGAAGTGTAATTAAGATAATGGTAATCTGATTATATCTTTTAGTTCTAGTAAGTACTGTGGCATGTTGTCCAGACAACACGACATTAAAATTATCCAATCTGGAAGTAACAAAGGCATAAATTGAGTGCCAGTGTATTTCTTAGCTTAGAAAAGTTTCTAGGATGTAAAAGGCTGTTCTGGTAATGTTATCTACAGTACATGAGCTTCAAATGAATCATAACACCATGATATTGTACTGCTTTACAGGAAGTGACTAAATTGCCATTTAAAGTTTCTACAAAATCAGAAAGCTCACTTCTAGCTGCCTGTTTTCCAAGAATGCGTACTTCTGTTAAGTCAAGAAGAAGAAAGTTAGATACAAGTAGTATCTTTTGTCTTATACACATTCCTTAACTTTATTAAGCTGATGTCTCTCATCTGGTTTTGCTGATACTATGTATTTGAATAATTATACCTAGATGCAGCATATACAGGGAAGAAAAGTAGTGGGCCTAAAACAAAACCTTGAGGGACACTGCATTTTACATTACACAGCTTAGAGACATCTCCTTTTGATTGTACATACTGATATTATTTAGACAAGTAAGATCAAAACCAGGAGACAGCTGTTTTCTAATCTCCAACAACATTCCCCACTCTATGAAGGAAAATAGTATTATTAATGGTCAAGCAATACATGCAAGAATACAAAACCCTGATCAGAAAGCATTAGTTGGTCATTAACCAGTTTAACTTGTGTTTTGACCTCTGTGTTTTAATGAGTGTAAAGTCCAAGTATGTCATGGATGTTATGGACATCAGCCCATTCATCCATCTACAGTATCGATCAATCCATCAATGCATATGTATACTCATTCATCCATCCACTGACCCTTTTATAGACCCATCCAGCTCTGCACTATCCGTTTATCTTTTTTATCTTTTCCACCCACCATTCACTTACCCATCCTCTGTGCCATTCTGACTATCATTAATTTATCCAGTTATACTTTAATCAGGTCTTGCTTCCATATCCTGACTATTCTCTTTCTTCTTGCTTCAATTTTCTTCATCCATTATCCTTTTCTCTCCTTTCTAGCAATCATTTCCTCTCCTCGTATTTCAGTCTTATTTTTAATTACCTGTTTCTACGAATACCTCTGTTTGGAGGTAGAAAAGATCTTATTATTGGATAATTTGCATGTTTCTCCCTGAGTTCATGCTGGTTTTCTCTGGGTACTCCGCTTTCCTGCCACATTCAAAAGACATGCATTCTAGGTTAATTTGTGTTTTTAAAGTGGCCCTTAGTGTGTGAATGTGTGTGCCTGTGTGTGTATATGTGCCCTGTTTAGGGTTGTTCCTTCCCGTGCGCGCAAATTTGCCATGTGTGCACTGGCTGGCCCATGACTACTTGTGGATTTAGTGGAAGATTTAGAGGCTTAATCCAGTTTCTAATATCCAAGAGTTAAAAGCCTAAGTAATCCTTATCTCCCTGGAAGTCCTGGATTTGTGTTTCGGCATTTTATTTCTCATCACGTTAAGGTAACTTTCTCTGGTGAAATTATTTCAACGTCTTATTTATTTATTTATTTATTTATTTAGACAGCGGAACCATTGACCAGCCCGGCACATTTCCCCGGTGTGGTTTTGTTTGACCATATCTTTCAATCCCAATAGTCAGAGTGCATTAGGTGTAGACTGGTGCATCCTTGCTGAATAGGAAGCCTTGAAGAGGAGGAGCAAATGGATTATGTCCTGCAGGAGGTCATGGATTATGTCCTTACTGCCACATGGAATGCTTGTACATTAACATTAGCATACACGCATAATTTCTTCAAAACAAAGCTGAATTGAGAATCTTTACTTACTTTCTGTCATTTGTAATGCAGGATCATATGACAGTGAGGACAAGACTGGAAGAGATAGGACGGGTATAGATAAGGGGTGGAACTATTGTGATATACAGCCATCTGTAAGGAGAGGGGGGAAGGTTTTGAGTGCTGCACGGTCCTGAAAAGCAACGTCAGGGATTCTTTGTTTCCATACATCTCACGGTTGTCTTCTTTTGTCCTTTTTTTTAAAGACATCCCTCCATCTTTCATCCTCCGAGCCGACCGAGAGCACCTCCAGGTTAGTCCTTTTCATATTTTTTGTCACTTTTAGTCATCAAATCTATTTAGTCACAAGATATATCCAGAATCCATCACTCTACCACCAAAGCGTTTATTATTATATGCTTATAGTAATGAATATGTGTGTGTGTGTGTGTTTGTGTATTTATTTGCACTGTGCATATAAGTGCATTAGGAATTTCTAATACTAGTTAGCTTGTGTGTGTGTGTGTGACTCTGTGTTGTGCCCCTGACACCCTACTGTCTCTCTATTCATCTCAGCTCAGCATATTAGGATTCAATGATCCTTCAGTCTCTAAAGGTTTGATCGATTACCTTCATTAGTAGCCTTTATTCTGACCTCAACCCTTGTGGACGGGCTATTGTATACACCTAGAATCGTATAATCGTCTGGGGTAGTGCCTTTTTATGTTGGCTGCTTGAAACACAAACATTTATGCTAACTAAAGAAAAAATAAAACGGCCCAACTGCAGAGTCAAAGGGCCAAATTTTTATATTTGTTGACAGTTTTAGTAGCCCGCGAAATCACTGGTCCTTAGTTCCTTGTATAACTTGTGGCATATAATGAACACCACAAACTCTGGCTATTAATTGGCCCAAATGGATGCATAACTGATTCAATAGTCCCCACAGACAGTTAAATGATCTGAAATATTAGGGGTCCTGGCCACTAGGAGACCCTTGATAAGCAAAGGCTTAAATGAAATGATAACTCAATATTGCTAAGTAACACACATCACTTATCACAGATTAGGAAAGATTTGAATCCGGATATCTATTTAATTTAAAACTAATACAGTTTTCACTGGCGATTCTAGAAAGGGTTCGAGCCCTGGGCAAAAAATCATTCAACATTGTTTGGTTCTAAAATCAAATGATTTGTCAGTTGCATTAGGCAAGTAACAAAAGTCAGGAGTAGACTTGGCGCTAATTCATTCGTTCTGTGATTTATGCCTTTTATACACATATTTTGCTATGTATAGCTTGTTAAGAAGACTGGACCAGAGCAACTGGCCCATTGACATCCCCTGAAGCAGGTTAATACCAGTTTAAGGGAGTTAAGGTCTTGTGGAGTGGCCCAACACTGGCAGCTTGGTAATGCTGAGGCTTAACCCCCAACCAGTAATAAATGGTTATTCATTGTAATAAAGTATGCATCCTATTTTGCAAGTGGTGGGTACTTTTAAGTGGCGAGAATTGACAGGAACTCAAGAGGTTTGAAGGCATAACAAGATACTTGCATAACAGGGTTGATGCTATGTAGATGTTTATCCAAGCGTTCAAAAATGTATGTTTTATTCTATATATTCTATGCGAAAACATTTTTTTTGCAAGGTTCTGACCACTACTAGCGGTGGCACTATGGTGCAGTGGGTAGTGCTGTGGAAATTTCTGCGCAGAGTTTATGTGCTCTCCTGGGGTGGATTTTCTCCGGGTCATCTGGTTTTCAAAGTCATGCGTGTTAGGTGAATCAGTGTCTCTAAAGTGGCCCTTAGTGTGTGACTGTGTGTGCCCTATGATGCAATGGCTTCCTATCTAGGGTTGTTTCTGACCTGGCACCTGTGTAGATAAAGCGTCAGATGATGAATACTTGACCACCACCAGAGGCAAGCTTTAATGACTGTCTGTAAAGGCTCGTCTGTCTGTTTGTATGTATGTACATGCTGTTGTATATTTGCAGATCGGGGCTTGAGACATGCAATCTTATTCAGCTGTACACACCTTGTACTGTCTGAATGACAATAAAGTTGACTTTTGACTTTGATCTCTAGTGACTTCCGGAAAAGACGAAAGTCCGAGCCATTTGTCAGTCAGCAGAGCACAGGAAATGAGGAGAAAGCTGGTCCAGCTTTGCGGCTTGAACCCTACAAATGCAACAGTCTGAAGAAACCTTCTGTACGTTCTTCGCCTTCTTCTCCAGCAAAAACAAAAGGTACACACATGTAATACACATGGGACAACCAAGGTTACTGTACATTGCACAATAGGCTAAAGACCTATGTGTTCGCTTGATCAACAATGATACTATGTTCTAAATGACATGTGTCTCTTTATCTTAAATGCTCTCATAATCCCACTAACTCTTTCCTACTTCCTGTTAAACATATTAACTCCAGCTTGTGTCTCTTCTCTTTTGGCATGCTGCATTTGCTGACTCTGCAGCTGGAAGCACTTGTGAGTCTCTTTTTCCATCAGTGAGCTCCCTAAGTATGGACCCTGTGTCCACCCACCAGTCATCTGACACCCACTCTCTCTCTACATTCACACTGCGAAGCTCCAAGCAGTCTATAAGCTTCAAGAATGGTTGGCAGGTGTGCCAGAACGACAGTGCTGAAACATGGAGCAGCATTGAGGATGAGGAATCAGGGGCACCCTCGCCTCGCCTCAAGTCTCGCAGCTGTGATGACTTACTCTCTGACAGTAATGTTGGAATAAACGGCAATCATTCAGAAAGTGTCGGAATGCTGCTTGGTAAAGGTGGAACACATCAACAGAAGACACAAACGAAAAGTCTTAATTCGTCTCCTAAGGCACGTCGGCATCATCGCCGCAAAATGGCCCATGATACCCCGGGATTTTTGCAACTTTATAAAACCATGCACCACATCGACAGAGAACAGCTTCTACCCTCAGATGTGATTTGTTCTGTCCGTGCCCGCATCCTGGAACTAGAACGACAACAGCAACAGCAAAGGAAGATCTTTAATTCATGGGCACCATTTGGGCATGAAGTACCACAGAGCATGGTGCCCAGTCGGATCTCAGAATATGAGCAGCTCATCCAAAAGTCCAAGTCAATGCCAGACCTTGGTGAAGATAACACTCCGTCAGGGACTACAACGCCAGGGTCTTCACGAGCCAGCAGTTGCCCTAAGCGCCGCTTTTCTGTGGAATCACTCCTGGAGGAGGAGGACCCTCCAGAAAGGGCAATAACTCCCCCAGAAGGTCAAACACCGCTAAGCCCAGAGACTTGCAAACTTGTTCCTGCGGTCAGGCAAGTCCAGCACCAGCAGCACAATTACTCTGACAGTGAACAGGATGCTTATGCCTCTGAATTGAGTGACTTCATTCAGATAGAAGGATCTTCTTTTTGCAGTGAAAGTGACTTGGATCATTGCTCTCTAGCATCATCTGAGAGCATCTGTGGTTCTGGAA
>JAOUQT010000030.1:6359374-6416398 GCA_025769995.1 Xyliphius kryptos
CCCCCCACCCCACCCCTCATAAAAAAATAAGCGGAAGATAACGAATGAATGAGAAACTACTTCACTTAATATTTGGATAATCAAATGAAGACAACTAAGTTTTGCCATTTCTTGATATATATATAAAATAAAATAAAAAAATGTAATAATAAATTGGCAATTAACTGTGAAAATGATTGTATACCAGAAACAATACAAGAATGGACGGATGCATTATGTTACGATTAGATTCCTGAAAAAAATGATTAATTAAATGCTTTAAGCTGCTTAAACTTTAATCATTTAAAACTCATACCTCGCAACAAAAGGTTGTAGGAGGCTCCTCTTGTCATTTACAGAGCTCCATTTAAGGCGTTGAGGGAAAAATTAATGTTTTAAAGTTTAAACAAAAAGATAATAAAGATAAAGGAACCGATTCGCTGGCGGTGTACCTTCACTCTTTACTCATGGTGGTCGTGGTTGGAAAAGACTAATCAATAGAGTGACAAACAGGTGGTGCGCTACTTTCTAATTATTTGTAGAGTCCAAGATACAAAGATGGTCCAGTTAAGTGCAGCGTTGGGGAAATTAGGAAGTAAACGCTGTTAAAGATGAGCTGAAGGAGAGGTTTCAGTTGAAGTCTGCCCACAGGCGGATGAAATAGAAACCAGGAGAGGGAAGCCTGATATCCGAGCACCATCGACAGCGTTCCGACTAATCTCCAGTTTACAAGCGCTACCAACAACTTTTAACATTAGCACTCCTGCTAACAACACAAAACAAGAGCGGAATCCTCTGGAAATGTACTTCTTTTTGTTCCACGAAACAAACCGAAGAACCCTCAACGAACTCTCCACAAGATCCTCCATCCGGTCTGTTTACATCTGATCCGCCTGAGAGAAGGAGGCGGTGAGAGAGAGAGAGAGAGAGAGAGAGAGAGGGAGAGAGAGAGACACTTAAAAAAAAGGAGAGCGTTAAAGTGACTGTGAGAGACAGATTCTGAAATGTCAAAATTTCAGGGGATAGAGGTGAAATATGTAAGAAATATAAAGTATTAGCAACAAAGAGTGAGACATAAAGAGAAAGAAAAAGACAGTAAAGTGTGACTCAATGCAAGATAATGATGTGGTCAACAGGATTTTCATACCCTGTTAAAAAAAATAAAGGGAACACTTAAACAACACAATGTAACTCCAAGTCAACAATACCTCTGTGAAATCATCCTGTCCAGTTAGAAAGCAACACTGTGAATCAATATCTCTTGCTGTTGTACAAATGGAACAGACAACAGGTAGAAATTAGAGGCACTTAGCAAGACAACTATAAAGGAGTGCTTCTGCAGATGCTGACCACAGACACTTTACCTGTTCTCATCCGTTTTGGCTGATGTTTTCATCACTTTTTGTCAGTTTTCTCACCATAGAGGTAGCATGAGAGGGTGTGTACAACCCACAGAAGTTGCTCAGGTAGTGCAGCTTATTCAGGATGGCACATCAATGCGAGCTGTGGCAAGAAGGTTTTCTATGTCTGTCAGCACAGTGTCCAGAGCATGGCACAGATACCAGGAGACAGGCCAGTATATAGAGTGGCCATTCATAAATGGCTAAAACAACTTCACAGAGTGTGTATTCCTACTCACACACACCATATATGACATAACACACAAACAGAAAAATATTTACATAATGTGGCAACAGCGTGGCATCCACGTGCTTTCGCCATGTTTGGGAGAAAAGGAGGCAGAGTTTGGTGGGTTTCCCACCAGTTCTGGGGTTTCTGCTGGTTTTCTTGCTTGCGGTGTGAGATGTTTCGGTGTGTCTGCTATGTGGTTCAAGGAGCGATTGGAGTCTCTGACACTCCGCTATGCTGTTCTGAGAACGTTCTAAATAAAAAGGATCTGTTCATGATGGCAAACCATGTTGTGGTCTCTTATTTGCTGTGGAACGCTACAGTAAACATGTAGGGCAATGTAGAGCATTAAATTTACATCAAAACCATGATTTTGGCCTGTGGAAGGAAACCGATGCAGACACGTTGAGAACACGTTGAGTCACAAGCACTGAGAGGTGAATGTTCTAACCACTAGGCCACTGGTCGTGACGACTGGTCACTCCGCCAACTTGTAGTATAAGATTTAAGTCAAATGTTTTAAATTTTAACATTAACAAAATGTATTAAATCATGTTGAGCTGTGAGCTGCTTCCAATTTAATTTAACAATGGTACTAAAGAAAAATCTTTGGTTGCTTTTGCCGTTTTTTGTTAATCGCGAATAATGTTTATCCATGGCTGCATTAAGCACATGCTATGATGGACCTCCGCGTTATTTACACAAGGTGGTTTATGGACTGGCACCAAACATGGTAAGTGTGTTAAAAATTTTGGCGGTTCAGGGTAGGTCAGTACCCAGCAGATAGTACCCAGCAGGTCTTGTGGTTGAACTTGGAACCGTTATGTGACTATGTCTTTTATGATGTTCATATTTTGTTTGAGTAGAACCAGGTTAAGTTCAATGTATGTGTTGTGCTTAATTAATGAGCAGAGTTTTGGTCATTTGAGCAGGCATTACCATTTTGGGGAAGCACGTGGTGTGTTGTTCTTTTCGCGCTATGCCTTGTAACAATTAAAAGAGTTTCTTCCATGCGGGCAAGGCAGGGCAGGGCAGTTCCATGCTGTTGCCTTACCCTTACGAAAGTACTCAAGTGTACGATTAGTGTACTTATTTTAAACTAAATTTTTACCAAGTTTGCGTTCAGTTTACTTTTTGGTACTTATCAGTGACATACTAAACGTAATTATACTTAAGTGTATTGGCTAATACTTACAAGAATACAAAAAAGTACAAGTATATTTTGCATGTACTTAATCTTATCATCAATATATACTTGAGAAAAGTAAAATTAAGTATTCTTGCCTTATATGTAAAGTATGTTTAGCTTGGTGATATCTTAGAGTAAACAAGCATCACTAAGCCTAACCATTTCAAGTATAATTAACCAACAAAGAAAAGAAAACAATTTGGCAGATTTTATTAAAATATATTTTTTTAATGTGTGAGAGTTTTATAACAGGCTTTATATATAATCCATTACAACAAACATATATTATTATCACAAAACATCAAGTCAAATAGCAAAATGAGCAAGTAATACAAAAAACATTGGCTGCAACATTTGACATTTGATGTGACCCAGGACTGCTCTTTATGTCCTGTTCATGTCGATTTGGCAAAGACGTCATGTACAGTTTGTCAGTTGTTTCAACAGCAACACATTTTATTGCTATCATATCTGGCCATATTGCGCTGATATTTCCAGACTTCCTCACCTCATGTATAAAAGTACTCTGGGCATTTATTTGTGAATCTTTGCAGAAAGGTGAACAAGATTTGGCAAGTACCTCAACTAAAACACAGCAATGTTTGGTACATGCACAACATGCAGAGCTTTGATGTGCACACATTTGTTTAAAAGTCATTAATTAAACACAATATATCATCTTTTAGGCATACACCACTGTTGTATCTTTTCTTTAGTCAGTCGTATGTTTGACTGTGATACAAAACTCCATCAACCCAAAAACGATCGTAAGACCAAAAACATTTGCTTTGATTTCCACATAATTTGGAGATGGCAAGCCTATACGAAGCTGCAAGCCACTGCAAAGAAGACCATTTAAATGAATTTTGGTTCAACATTGTTGGTTGAATCTGTATTTTCTCTGCATCAAGATAGTCACTTACATGGCAGAAACTGTAAAGAACTGTTTTGTTTCAAACTGGAGTGTCAATTATAAGATATGTTCTTATTTTCACATATTTTGGTATCCAGTACAATATTTGTTTGTGATTTTTAATTTATCTTCTTAAAAAATTATGTCCTTAATCCTGAGTATTGTGAATTTTTTAGATGTGTAGTGTAATAGTAGATATAATTAAAGAACAGTTAAAAGACCTACATCTAAACTTAGTAGTATACTTTAAAGTGCAAATATAATATATAAGTAAGCTTTAAGCATTATCAAGTTCACTATAAAGACTTATACATATGCTTTGGGTATAAAACCGCTAGACTAGAAGTTTACTAAGAGTTTATTTCAATAAATAATAAAGTTGAATAAAATTTTATAAGTAATAAAACAACAGTACACTTAAAAGTTCACTTTTAGTATAGTTCAAAGTATATCTGAAGTACAAAATTAAACTTGGATGTGGACTAGTTGTGTATGCTTAAAGTACACTTAAAAGTATGCTTTAAGTGTACAGGTAGTAAACTTACAGTACAATACAAGTTTACATACAAGTTCTATGTTTGTCCATATTAGTATACTACTTGTGTTCTCAAAGTGTTCTACTTGTACACTCAAAGTATATTTAAAAATAAACTACAGTATTATAGTAAGTATTAAAATAGTACACTAACAAGTGTACTAAAAGTACATTGATTCTAGTATACTTACTACATAAAATGTACTTGGGAAATAAACTTAAATTTACTTAAGTTTACTTAATAAAATAAACTATAAGTATACTTTTTTTTCGTAAGGGTAAGCGTTTTCCAATAAAGAGCAATCATGTTGGTGATGGCAAACCGTGTCCAGGTGTCATTTTCTGCACTGTAGTTTACCACAACATTGTGGGTTTTTTTACTAGATCGTTAAAACTTTCTTACACAGGACAATATAGACAGGCAGTTAATATTTTCCATGTTTTTGGCCTGTGGAAAAAAACTCACATTGAAAATAAGAACATGAAATCTCCACATTAACCCTCATCTCCACATTAATGGAGGCTGGCAGAAAAAATGGTACGGTCCTGCAGAAGTTCTTCACTTTCTTATCCTGTCTGCACTTGACAGGATATTGCTTTTCATTATGATTTTGTTTTTGGCATTGATCAAAGGGCTAACAGAACTATACACTTTTAATTTCATACCTCTGGTCATGGTTTATCCTAATTCAATCTCCGGAATTTGTTAAATCATCTTGAGCTGTGAGTAAATGAGTAGTGTTCCAATTTACTTTAACAATGGTACTAAAGAAAAATATGTAGTTGTTTTTGTTGTTTTCTATTAATTATGAATATGTTTTATCCCTGGCTGCGTTAAGTACATGCTATGATGGAACCTCCGTGTTATTCAAAAGGTGGTTTATGGACGGTGGTGGTTCAGGGTAGGAACGGCGGCTGCTGGGTGGAGTGCCAGACTTTGTGGCTAGCAGGCAAAGGGAATGGGCCAGAGACTGTTTCTGAACCACGCACGGGGTTGGGTAAGGACAGACCGCGGCAACTCATGGACTGTGTGGGTCTGTTTAGTCACCAGGACGGCTGACTGTAGAGCCAAATGTGTGGTGACCGATAACCAGCAGGTCTTGTGGTTGAACTTGGAACTGTTATGTTATTATGTCTTTTATAATGTTCATATTTTGTATTTTTAATGTATGTGTTGTGCTTAATTAATGAGTTTTGGTAATTCTAGCGAACATTACTATTTTGGGAAAGCGTGTGGTGTGTTGTGATTTTCGCGCTATGCCTTGTAAGACTTAAAAGGGTTTCTTCCATGCAGGCAGGGCAAGGCATGGCATGGCAGGGCAGGGCAGGGCGGCTCCGTGCTGTTGGCGTAAGTGTTTTACAATAAAGAGCAATCATGTTGGTAATGGGTCTGTATACACTATTATAAAACAGTAGTTCCTGTCTGTGAGCTGGACGATCACACACCGCGGGGAGAGAGACCAACCACGGAGCTCGTGAGACGGAGGACCCAGCACGGCTACCGCAAGAACTGTGAATGCTCAGGATTCTGTATGTAGTTGTGTTGGGTCGGTAAATAAAACCAGTTACGTGTGTTGCACTCCTGTCCTCATCCTTTCCACCCCGCGACACTAGTGCCGAGACCCGGATGGATGAGGACGCACGTGGCAGAGGACGTCACCTGCGAGCTGCGCGGGTATGTTCTCCAGTGGGGGCGCACGCCCGACCCAGGCTGTCGGCTGTCGCTCAAGGCATGGCTGGATTACTGACCGGGCCAGGGGGGCCAGCGCCCAGGGGCCCTGGAGATCAGAGGGCCCTGGGTGTCCTGGTCGAAAACTTTTTGCGATGCCCAGGGGCCCAGACTATCCTTAATCCGTCCTTGGCTCAAGGCGAAGCGGAGCTGGGCGGTGAAAAGCGGCAGGTCCAGCAGTCCGGCGGCAGGTGCCTCCCGGGGAGGGGGGATGAGAGACTGTGTGCACAAGCTGCCGCGGAGAGAGGGAGAGAGTCCACGAGGTCCTGACGTCATCTCTCCAGAATAGGGCCACTTGCGTGCCATCCCGGTCGACGTAGGCTCGTCCACCCTCCCGTGCCAATGGCCACACAAAAGCGGCCGGTCCAGCAGTCCGGCGGCAGGTGCCATTCGCGCCTCCCCGATTCGCCGTGATGGGCGACGCCACCCGGCGTCTTGCTGCTAAATCGACGGCGGCTGGAACCTCCGCTTGCCTCATCCATCCCGGGTTTCGGCACCAGTGTCGTGGGGTGGAAAGGATTAGGACCGGAGACAGCGGTCTGACATACGTAACTGGCTTTATTTACCGACCCAACACGACTACATACAGAATCCTGAGCATTCACAGGTCTTGCGGTAGCCATGCTGGGTCCTCCGTCTCACCAGCTCCGTGGTCGGTGTCGCGCTCCCCGTGGTGTGTGATTGTCCAGCTTATATGGTGACACACAGTCGTTAGGCAAAGCTGCTTCAGGTGCGCTTATCACCCCTGATCAACGCCACCGCGTCACACTGTCACTTAAATTTGGTTGGTTGAGCTGTATCCTGACTTACTGCTTTAATGTTTGCTGACTGACCTTGGCTATAAAAGTGCTTTAAAAGTGCTCTATGCACTCTTTCAGTCTCAGTCAGCTTTTTTATCTTTACTCTCTGTAACAAAACAGAGACTGAAGATGTAAATAAACATAAAAAAACACTATATATAATTTATTTGTTGTGTTTTCAGTATTAAACATTACACTATGTGTTTTAAGTATTTTGAACTCTCTAAAACACATTGATTGTAATTGCATTGATTTAAATGGAAATATGGGCAGCATGGTGTCTTAGTTGTTGGCATCTGGATGGAGTTTCCATGTTCTCCCCATGTCTGCGTGGATTTCGGCTGGCTTCCTCTCACAGTCCAAGGATTCAAGGTAAATTGGCTGCTCTAAACTGTCCCATATAGTGTGTGTGTGTGTCCAACGATAGATTGGTGCCTTGACTTGGGTATATTTGCACAGTGCCCGAGACGTTCTTTCCTGGATGTGCATGGGGAACCTCCCCCGTGAGCCTAGTAGCGGATTAAGCAGAAGACAATGAATAAATGAATGAATAATTGGAACGAGGAGCCTCCATTTTCCTTAATTGCAATATTCACAGATTAGCAACAAAAACAAAGGTTGTACATTTTAATATAAAAAATAATGCTGATCTAATTTTGTATTCTGTAGAAGAAACAAAGTCAGACGCCTGTAGCCTCATTGCCATTGTAGCCACTAATAATTTACTGCTTACCTTTCTCTTCAAATTTTTGCTGATGTTCAGAGGCAAGATGGCAAAATGCAAACATGACCCCCGGACTATTTGAAATGTGTATTTTTGTTCATTTTTCAGTTTCTAAAAAAATTGCATTGAACTTACTTTACATGCATATGTTTGTTTAAATATGTTTTTAAAGCCTTTTTTTTATTAATTTGTTGGGTTTTTATTTTATATAAAGTGGATCACAATATATTGACCATCAGAAAATGTTGGTCCTGGGCTGAGACCAGTCTATCCTGACCCTAAATGTTTTTGTGTCCCATGGTACCTGTACCAGTACTGAAGCCTTAATAAAGATAAGTGGCTTAGAAAATAAATGAAATGGCTATGAAAATATAAGTAAATATTATATACAATATACAAAAGTATATTTAGCCAAGCAAAATATTTAATGTAATAAATCTAATGAATTGATATTTTAACGAATTTTTTATTAATGAGTAATGTTCTGTTATGCTTAGTGAATCTTGTGGTTTCACATGGGCAATTAAAAGGTATGTACCCATCCTAAGCTATTCAAACACTTACTTTAACCATAAATCATGTTTTTACCTAGAATGTACTGATTAAAATTGCGTGTTTTAGAGTTTCCAATGTGTGGATATTTTGAATAAATGAATAAGTTCTTAGATTGGTAATACTCTTTCCTCTTGTCAGTGATGTTCTTCCCCAATTACCCTCATCTGTATGTCTCTGACGCTGTAACCCTGCGCTGTCATTGAGGTACCACCATTCTCACTTCCAGTGTTGAATGGTTCTTCAATAACGAGCTTCAGCAATCCAGAAGCAGTTTTCTACATTTTGACATGACCCTTAAAAATAACTCAGGGAGGTACAGCTGCAAAGAAAATAAAGAAAGGAGTAAAGAACGAGAGATTAATGTGTTAGGTATGATATAATGATATTTTTCTGATATTTTCAGATGTTAGATACCTCTCTCATTTGCTTTTTTATTAATGTATAAGTTACTTTATGATATTTGTATTTTAAATCAAATAAAATGAAACTACATTTAATTCAATTTTTTTCTCTATGTCTCTCAGATATGTTGCCGTTGGCTCGGCTTTCTGTAAAACACAAAAAACATGTCATTTCTAAAGCAGGGGGTGTCTTAATGATTCTTTATGTTGAGGAAGGACTTCAAGGATGGCAGTGTCGTTATACAAGCAACAACAAAGAATACTGGATTGCGCTAAACAATGAGTGGAAGGATGGCAACCGCAGTGTAACTATACACGGTGAAATCAATGAGCAGGACAATACTTCTATCTTCTGGTGTGTAAACACGGAGAGAGCAATAATGCGCAGTAATGCCATCACGCTCAAAGCTTCAGGTAACAGCATTATATGACACCACATTGTGACATATACAAACTACTTTCTCAAATTAATGTATGCGTGGTAATGAAACCCAGGACAGTGTATCACAAAAGTGAGTACAACCTTCACGTTTCTCTAGATATTTAAGAATATCTTTTCATGGGACAACACTGACAAAATGACACTTTGACACAATGAAAAGTATTTTGTGTGCAACTTGTATAACAGTGTAAATGTATTCTTCCCTTAAAATAACTCAATGTACATACAGCCATTAACGTCTAAACTACCAACCACCAGAGACTACACCTCTAAATGTCCTAATTGAGCACTGCTTGTCATCTTCCCTCTAAAATGTCATGTGACTAGTTAGTGTCACCAGATTTCAGGCGTGCATAGGGAGTAGGTGTGTTCAACTTTGTAGTACAGCTCTCACACTCTCTCATACTGGTCACTGAAAGTTCCAACATGGCACCTTATGGCAAAGATCTCTCTGTGGATTTTAAAAGACGAATTGTTGTGCTTTATGAAGATGGCCAAGGCTACAAGAAGATTGCCAACACCCTGAAACTTAGCTGCAGCACTGTGGCCGAGATCATCCAAAAAAAGAGAGGGTCCACTCAGAACAGACCTCACGTTGGTCGTCCAAAGAAGATGAGTGCACATGCTCAACGTCACATCCAAATGCTGTCTTTGAAACATAGGTGCAGGAGTACTGTCAGCATTGCTGCAGAGATTAAAGAGATGTGGGCTGCCATGGTCTGAGGCTGCATGAGTGCAGCAGGTGTTGGGGAGTTCATTGAGGGGAACACAAACTCCAATATGTACTGCAAAATTTTGAAGCAGAGCATGATCTGACCCTCCAAAAACTGGTCGCAGGTCAGTGTTCCAGCATAATAATGACCTCAAACACACCTCTAAGATGACCAGAAGAGCGCAAATCCACCAGCTCCGTGATATCATCATGAAGGAGTAGAAAATCGTTCCAGTGGCAACCCATGAAGCTCTGGTCAACTCAATGCCCAGGCGATTCAAGGCAGTTCTGAAAAATAATGGTGGCCACACAAAATGTTGACACTTCAGGAGCTTTCACTAAGGGGTGTTCACTGCTTCCTTCCTTATGATAACTGCCCATGGTATTGGTTTTGGCAGCTTTTTTGTTTTAATGTTTGATTGGGCTTATCACTGTTCGCCTGAGGTTCCTTCCTTTAGTTTCCTTTCAACTGCTGGCTGTCAAACAATGGGGGACTGTTTGAACATGTAGTCATAGTGTCCCATCATTTTGGGTGAAACAGTGCATCAGTATTGTGGAAAGCTGTAACATATGCTGGCCATCACTTAGACCCCAGAGGCAACAAATATGTTTGCTCCCACTGTTTTCAAATTTCCAGTAAGGAAAGTAACATCTTAAGAGACTAAGACAGGTAATAAAAAATATTTTAATACAAATAGAAATCAGTATAAACAAAATAATTGATGTACATGGCATAATACAGAAAGAAGACAATAGAAAACACTATAAAAGACAAGATATTGCACAGAAACAAAGTATTACACAAATGATAATAAAATAGTTAGTTAGCTAAATGCTAGTTACAGCTAGTTAGCTAAATGTTTAGCTTTTTACATAGAGGCAGTATACAAAGTAAGTGACTGACACTGTGTGAAATAAATACCTTTATATTTACATCTTGCTCAATCTTTAGGGGGTCAGTGGCAGCTTTGGGCATGCGTGATACCGGTAGCTCTGAGCACTAAGAGTGTTGTGTAACAGGGCTCCGGAACAGAAATTGAAGAACGTGGGTCTCCAAAAGTCTTGAATAACACACGAAAAAGTCGCTAGATATGTCGTTAGTCACTTTAAAAGAAAATAAGTCAGTAGAAGGTCTGACCGTTGCTAAGTATAGCAACAAAGTTAAGTCAAGTTGGCAACAGTGGGCTCCACAGGTTGCGGTTGAGTCTCAGTGCCGCCAATGTTTATAACGCCTTCCATTTTTCTAACGCCCAAGTTTATACACAACCTTTTGTATTTTGCTCTATTTATTTTTTTAGTGTATGGCACACATGCTCTCTACGGTGAACCTCTTTGTGCTTGCGCATTAGTATGAGTAGCATGCCACCTGGCGTATGTTTGAGTTTGTAGGGGTGTATCTAAAGTATATTTAAGCATTATGCGTGTTATGTAGGATGTGCATGTGCCCTGCGATGTTTTATATTGTTTTATATTATTTAAAGAAACATTTTAAATTATTATTTTTTAGTTGTGGTTTCTGTCTCATGCTTAGACCAAGCATAACAAAAATAAAACTTTATTTCTAGTACTGTTCGTTTCCACATCAATGCTCTACTAAAGAATGGTCTTGTCATAGTTGGTAAAGATAAGGGGTAAAAATATGGTGGGATGGCTGGACATAATAGGAAAGCTATGGAAGAATCCAGACTTTCTGAATGAAACTAAAGGCAGATCTGAGGATGTATTTGATAACTTTCTAAACCCTGCAAATATTGTGCGTTTAGTGTTAAAAACAAAGAGGTTTGTTAAGTATGATCTCCTTAAACAAGACTAAAAAAAATTTGGTGTATGTTTTCTATTTATTAAAACACAAACCGTTATGTGTGCCGATTAAAAATAACTCGATCAAGTCTGATAGTTTTAGATTTTTAGTTTCTCTTCTAGTAAAGGGGCAGCAACAGAAAAGGCACTATCACCCCAGGTCCGGTGCTTGGTGCGTTAAAGAATTTTTTTTAAAAGGCTTGGAGGAGAGACTTCTTGAAGCACGGCTCTTTTGCCTAGCATTGCTACTGTAAGTAGTTCTAAGTTGCCGTGTATTAAAGGGGCCCATACTTTAATCCGACCGTGCCCCCTATTGTTCTTGAAGAGGAGGGGGAGATTGTCTCAAACACCACCACTCTGCTGTTTCTCCGGGCGGTGGCACGGTCAGTGTGATTGTCCTAATGAATTAAAGAGCAGGCAACTAAGCAAAATATGCCAATGAAACTTTTGGCTGAACAGAAGCCAACAGTGGTCCTTGCTCACTTCCCATTGGCGTAAGTGAGGCAAGTCCCGCTTTTTACAGGTGCTGCTATAACCATCATCCGGGTAGCACAAGGGCTCCCCCTCAGTGCCATCATGGTCAGTGCAGCAGCTTACAACTCAGTTGCTAAGAAGCACTCTTTCATTTTCATTTCTGTTTATTTTAATAATTTTACCTGATGTGCCTATACTGCCTGAGGTAAATAACATAGACTCTGTGCCGTAGTAAGAGCAGCGTGCCCCCATTGTATGTTTTTGTTTACAGTAACATTTTTGCCAACTTAGTGACTTTGTCACTATATTCAGCGACTTTTCAGACCCCCCCTTTTTTTAAACAAGCTACATTTTTCTGGTACTATTGGAGAATAAGAAAACCCACATCCTTTTGAGTTTCCGCCAAAAACTGAAGCTGCCACTGACCTCCGCTCTCTAGTGACGAAGCGGGATATAAATATAAATACATTTATCCTATACAATGTCAGTCCCTTACCTCATTCATGGTGCAATTCATGTAATTTACGTAAAACTAAATAATGTATGGTGGCTTTGTGGTTAGCATGTTTGCCTCTTAGTGTTCCCCATGCGGGAAAACGTCTCGGGCGCTGGGCAGAAACGGGGAGAACATGTAAACTCCACCCAGATTGGGATTCGAACCAGTGAATCCCCAGCACTGAGAGGCGAATGTGCTGACCACTAAGCCACCGTGCCGCTCCGTTATTACGTTAAATGACAGCTTATTTAAAAGGCAACAATAACATCAACATAAGTGATAAAATATGTTGTTTTTTTCACTTTCTCTTTCTTTCAGATAAGCTTGTAAAGTTGCAGGCTCTGGAACCTGGGCTGATAGGTGAAAAAATGTCTTTGCTCTGTGAAGTCTGGGGTACAACAGCAGAACAAGTTACATTTTATAAGAATAATAAACAGATCTCTAATGACAGGATAAACCCATTTACCATCATAAACGTCAGTGAGAGTGACACTGGTTCATACAGTTGTAGTGCTACATATAGTTACAAACATCTGGATGAAAACGCACCAGTAAACACTGATAAGTCCGATGTGCAAGTGCTCAAGATCATAGGTAAAAACAAAAATTACTTAACAATGGTCACAGTGCAGGTTGCAAATATTTACATACAAAGTGTGTGTGTGTGTGTGTGTGTGTGTGTGTGTGTGTGTGTGTGTGTGTGTGTGTGTGTGATAGCTGCACCTCCAACGGCCAAATTTTAGAAAAAGTGTCCGATTATCTTAACTGTTCATGCCAGCAATGCTTTGAGATGGCGGATGATTTTTTTTTATGAATGGTACTGGGCTGCAAACAACAACTCCAAGTCCAGAAATCATGAGTCAACTGAGTCGGACTTCAAACTCTATCCACGAAAGGATGGCTATTACACCTGCAGGGCAAAATGGAAGGATCTTGGCGTTTCTCGCTTTAGCCCCTTTGTACATTCAAAAACAGGTACACACAACAGTTCAGTTCTACATATGTTAATTTAGCAGACACTTTTATCCAAAGCAATTTACAAGTATCCTAATTAAAAGTTGGGGCCAGAAAACAGGGTTACATACAGAATCCCTGGAACAATGAAGGACCTTGCTCAAGGACCCACATTGGTAACTTCTGTAGACGTAGGGATTCAAACCCACAACCTATAAGATACATTGTTTTAATTTATCTTGAGATTATTGTATACATTAATAAAGCATAAATGTTTCTATTTTGAGAATTTAACTCTCATAGCATTGATGTTCCTTCTTTTTCAGTAAAAAGTCCTAATTACATTTTGTGGATTATAGTAAGTGTTTTGCCAGTTCTAGTCTTGGTATTGGTTGCATTTTTTTGTTGTAAACCGGAAAAGGGAACTAACCAACAATTGCTACATGCTGGAAAGGAAGAAGCATTTGAGGCATTTCCAATGACAGGGTAAGGAAAATACAAGTTGCTCAAGTGTACCTAAGCCAATGTGTATAAAACTCAAAATCCAGGTTATGGTAAGAAGCAAAATAAGAATGGGCATGTTAAAGTAATTAGGTGTTTAAGTGAACCAAAAAAACAACATTTTTGTGAGGAGTTTTGAGTTTTTTTGTTGAAATGTCACATGAAGAATTATTAATGTGAATGTCTTGTGAAACCAGATGTCAGGTGCGCTCAGCGCTCCTTACCTTTGTTTGTGTCCTTTTCAGTTAATTAACTTGCTTTATCAGTCTGTTCTAGTCAATTAACTCTTGTTTTCATTGGTTTCTTTTTTCACGTGACAGGGACTTTTGCTGTATATGATTCGCACATGATTCGATTCACGAGTCATTTGACTCCCGCGATGCTGTTTGCACGCCTAATTCCTGGCGATGCCATTCTCACGGCTCATTCCCGCGATGCCTTTTGCACGCCTAATTCCCGCAAAGCCTTTCACACGCCTAATTTCTGTGATGCCTTTCGTGCACCCAATTCCTGCGATGTCATTTGCATGCCTAATTCCCGCGATGCTGATCGCACGCCTAATTCCTGCGATGCCGTTCGCATGCCTAATTCCTGCGATGCCATTGGCACACCTAATTCAGTCCACGATGCCCCTTGCACGCCAAATTCAGTTCGCAATGCCCCTCGCACACCAAATTTAGTCAGCAATGCCCTTCGCACACTGTGTTTGCCGCCATTGCGACCCCCTGCGTTGGACACTTTTGAAAAAGGGGGCGATATGTCAGGTGCGCTCGGCGCTCCTTACCTTTGTTTGTGTCCTTTTCAGTTAATTTACTTGCTTTATCAATCTGTTTTAGTTATTTAACTGTTCATTGTTTTCATTGGTTCCTTTTTCCACAGGGACTTTTGCTGTATATATTTTGCCGGTTTCCGTTCGTCTCTGTTCGTCGTGTTTTGCGTGTCGGTTCCTTTGCTTGTATTTCGTGTTTTGGCCACACGTTTAAATAAATGCCTTTTTCCCTCACCTGGCTACCTGTTCCTTCTCAGCTCGACTCGGGTGAGCTCCCGTTTGGTTCCGGCGCGCAGACCGTTACACCAGACATGGAGCCAAAAGTATTGGTATTGGTCATAGCAAAGGCCACCTTGTATTTTTGTCATTTAGTAACTTTTATCATTTAAAATAAAGTAATAAAGGGATTTATTTTACTCTCAGTATTTACACAAAGAGGAATGCTTCACCCACATTTATAAAACGTGGTTGTTTGTATCAATGCATGATAAAGAAAACATTGTTTTCCAGATGTATTTTGTAAAATGTGTTCTGTAATTTGGCTACTAGATGGCCGTATTTGATTGTTATAGAAACAGGAAAGCTCAGCGTTCACTTTAAAAACTGGACTACATTATGTCACGGAAGGCTACTTTTTAGTGATTTTTTTTTTATTAAACATATTTGAACATTTTTTTTTATTATAGTGTGTTTGTAACTGTTTTATAAAAGCAATAAGGTATTCAAGGTTGTGCATTATTGTGAATAAATCACAAGAAAGAGGTGTAATTCCATCCCACTTCACATTGCAAGACTGTTTTTACCCCAAGCCTATAACTTGCACCAAATATTTTTTATTGCCTCAAGGCAGTTTTAAAAATATTATTTTATGTGTACTTAAGGTCTAGACAGCATCATTGGTTAGTCCTGACAAATAATGTTACAAGTAATACAGTCATAGGGTAATCTTGAAAATCAGTTCTTTAAAGTTACCTACATGTTCGGAAGTTGAAAAACAGCTGGAGGCATGCAGATGTCACGGTCTGTGCGCCGGGAGTCAAACAGGAGCTGGACCACGTCGAGCCGAGAAAGAGCAGGTTGTCAGGTGAAGGAAAAAGGCATTTATTTTAACGTGAAGCCAAATCACGCGATACAGGAGCAAAACTGACACGCTAACACGAGACCTAACAAAAAGCAATCCAAGACAGGGACGAACAGAAACCGACAGAATATATACAACACAAGTCCCTGTCACATGAAAAGGGGGAACCAATACAAAACACCGAACAGTAATTAACTAAATGAGGAACACAAAAACAGTTTATTAACTGAACAGGACAAAAAACACGGAAGGATCTCTTCTTACCGCAGACTCCACACAAAAAGGATTTGGATTGTCAACTTTATTCTTGGTTTGAAGGCATTTCTGGCTCTAAGACACTAATTGAAATGATTAAAACATAGTATTTAAATGTGAATCTGTTTTCTGTTATTAGGCCATTGAGCTATGTGCAATATTTTAATAGGATTTCTACAATTTTTTTGCAGATGAAAAACAGACTCACTAAAAATCAACATTCCAAAGTAAATGTGTACATTTGAGCTTTTATGAAAAAAAATGAACATTAAAAAAATTACAGAGCATGTGAGCCCTAGATCTGGAGCAAATTGGATCATAATACTGCATGACAGAGAAAGAGCAGCAGCAGGAAAATGTTCACAAAAATGAAGTTCATTTCATCATTTAAAACCCGTGTTAAGATGTTATCACTTGGTTCTATCATTAAGGTCAGGATTTGAAAGAGTTTAACACAATGAGGAAACTAAATATAAGTAACAATGCATTTTGATATGAATGCATTTACACGTTAAATGTCTTACTTAAACCAAGATGATTACAATTTTCCTACTCTGTGAAGAGCATTTAGAAGCTAATTACAAATGTTTATTTACCACTATGTATGCAGTCACTTTCATAGAGTGACACCACTTTACTATATGCCTGTAAAAAGAGGTTATAAGCTATTATTAACTGTTATGATATACTGTAGACTTTATAATGCATTATGTCATTGTGTTATAAAGCCATATGGCATGTCTTTATAAAACTTTATGAGTGTGGCTATGTACATGAACATTAACAAAGAACTATGACAAGTATTACAAAGCATTATGAATGACAGATTTATGTGACGTTACCATTATGTTTAATTAAGTTGAATATTCATAACATGTATCATATTCATCCACTCATATATTGTTAAATTGATTTATTCCTTTACATGTACATGATTTATTTAGCTGCACTGAATTTTACAATACTTTTGTTAGTATTTTATGGTTCAATGCAGTGTTCGACCCTCAGCTGCCATCGTTTGCCCCAACCTGCTTAATACTTAATGTTTAGGTTTTTCAAGTGGATAAAGTTTATGTATGTTAAACTCCTTTCATTGTAAATATTTCACAACGTGCCTTGATCCTGGAAAGCGCTAACAAAATAACTGTTCACTGACGCTGACATTGCTTACCATTTGCCTTTAATGTTTAGACTTTACTGTATAAAGTTACAATCTTAATAAATGTTTTTTATTCATGCTTTGTTGTATTATAGTTTTCACCATCCTAGTATTACTGTAAAGCAGTGGTTCTCAAATGGTGGGAATCTTTCTGGATAAGTCGCAGATAACTAGTGAAAAATAAATACAATGGATCCTATGTTTTTGTTTACTTCAAATAACATCAGATTTGGTGTTTGTTGATTTTCAATAGATTGAAGTTGATTTTTACGTGGCCGTCGGTTTACGTGGCCTACCACTTGGTGGCTAAGTTGCGGTCGTTCCCAAACACTTGAATTTTCATATAATGAACAGCTGACTGCTGACTATGGAATATTTAGGAGTGAGGAAATTTCTCAACTACATTTGTTGCACAAGTGGCATCCTATTACAAGGATACAAGGATACTTTATTGTTAATTCCACAGTACATCTTACGACATATAGAGAATCAAAATTTTGTTACTCTCTCACCATAGAGCGATCGGAGAGCAATCTGCTGCAACTATTAGCCGCGCCGCCACATCACAGTAGGAAAGGACAGATAGAAAGCAACGGGCAAAGATAGGAAAGTGCGCATGTGCGCACACGTCCGAAGTAAGCCGACAAACACTCTGGAGGAATTTGTTTTCAGTCTCCAGTGGCAGCCCATGCTGAAATTCACTAAGCTCCTGAGAGCAAATTATTCTTTCACAAATGTTTGTAAAAGCAGTATGAATGCTTAGGTGCTTGATTTTATACACCTGTGACAACGGAAGTGGTTGGAACATCTGATTCTGATTATTTGGGTGAACAAGTGTGTATGTATAATTTTGTTTTATTTTTAGTAGTAACCACTAGATTTATTCTCTAACAAATGTGTTGTTATGTATTTTGGAGTTTCTAGAATGAATTAACTCATTTTACATTGATTTTTATGAAAAAACAAACGTAAAATAAATTTGTTTGCGTTGCATTCTCTAAGAGTGGGTCATGCACTTAATGACTGAGAAAATGCAATTTATTCTAATCTGAAATAAGAAACTTATTTCAAATGCAAAAAAACAATAGAAGAAGTTCATTAACTTGGAGTTCATTTGTAGTCCTAACACATTTAGGGTGATTTTCACTCAGTTTTTTCTGTCCTACAATATTTAGTACTGAAACACGCAAATGGACCATTATGCAACTTAGACAATGACGTAAATGATTGTCTTTTCGTGATAGACAGCCAATAGCTGAGGCGTTTGCACCAGTGGCTAATGCTACAGTTTCTAATGCGCATAACAAAAAGCTGTAAAGAGAAACGGGCGTCATCTAGTGGAAACACACACACACACACACACACACACACACACACACACACACAAACAATATGCGTGGCACAAATGTAACGCCATAAACTGTTTCATTTATGTTCAGCAGTGATGCTGTGGACAGTCTTTATTTACCGCCCAGTAATAGTGCTGTATGTAAATAAGCGGGTGGGGTTTACACCGAGAGGAATTCCTTCATTCAGCCATAATTAATACGACAGAGAGACTTAAAGAGAGAGAGAGAGAGATTTTGAACACATCACTGAAAATCATAGCACGGAACAACATTTTTGTCGGTACAGTACGCGAGAAAGTGAGCGCATGCGCAAGATGTCGAAATTAGGACTCTAGGATTTACAGACTTTTTAAGCAGTTGGTAAGTGTTTTCTGCGCTTAATTATTGCTATTTACATCGTATGATCATTGTAGAATACTGAATATCTGATCAAATACCTAACTGGAAAAGATAGAGCATTCAAAACAAAATTCAATACAATTTCTGGTATTGAAATTCATGCTTAATAATTGTGAGAACAATAAAGTTGTACGTTTTTTGGAATTAAACTTGCTTTGTAATTTTTTTGATAGTTGATTTTCATAGAAAGCTTTCACAAAGCAATTTAAGTCGCAAAAAACCGTGGTTAACATGGTAACCATCACCGTGGTCACGCTAAACTTTGGACAGTTAGCAACACACTAACAGCAACAACGTGCTGATAAATATAAACAAGTAAAAATCCCAGATTTCACATCTATAGTCGATGTCAGCTAGTTCAATGTTGAAAATATTTTAAAATGACCAAGTTAGATGACTTATTTGTTTATTAATAATCTGAACATTATTAGTAATATAATGCTTTTTTACTTTCTACAGTATAGACAGTGTGGATAATAATAATCATAATAACAATAATGATAGTCCTCTTGGTGGGACTTACTGGACTTTTATTCATTCATTATCTGATTAATTCCTGTCTGTCTGTCCGTCCATCCATTCATTATCTTCTCCTTATTGCTCTACTAGGGTCGCATGGCACACATGGAGAGAACATGGAAAGTCCACCCAGATCGGGATATATGCCCACTGCCCAAAATGTTCTTCCTTGGATGGAACAACCATAGTCCCCACTATAGCATTTAGCTAAGGGTAATGAGATTAATATAATAATAATAATAATAATAATAATAATAATAATAATAATAATTGTTATTATTGGGCAGCACGGTGGCTTAGTGATTAGCATGTTCGCCTCTCAGCACTGGAAATTCCTGTTTTGAATCCCAATCTGGGTCCACATGTCCATGTGGCGTTTCTCTGGTTTCCCTCCACAGTCCAAAAACATGGATTCATGGTAAATTAACTGCCCTAAATTGCCCCATCTGTGTGTATGTAAGAGTGTGTGCTCAGTAATAGATTGGGGTCCAGTCTTGGGTGTATCTGCCTTGGCTAAGTGGTTAGCACATTCGCCTCTGCACATTCGGGTATTACCGGTTTGAATTCCAGTCTGGGTGAAGTTTTCATTTTTTCCCTGTGTCTGCATGGGTTTCCTCCCACAGTCAAAAAACATGTATTCAAGGTAAATTGAATGCTCTAAATCGCCCCCTATAGTGTGTGGCTGTGTAAGTGATTGTGCCCAGCAATGGATTGGCGCCCTGACCTGGGTGTCTCTGGCCAGCGCCCAAAACTTTCTACCCTAGTACAGGATTAAACGGAAGATAATGAATAAATCAATTCGATATAAAACAATATTTACCTAAGACACTTTACTTAAAGTTTGTAAAGAGCATTTATAAGCTTTTTATAAGTCATTATGTACTACTATATATGCGGTTTCTTTCAAAGAGGTAACACTTTATGGCTGTAGAGAGGTTATAAGCTTTTTTAAACAATTTATGAATGCTTATAAAGTCATTTTCAGGAAAAGCATATGGTAAATACAAACGTTATAAGGCTTTATGTCACTGGTCACTATAATGAGTTAATGAACAGTTAAAATCTATAATTTATAATGCATTATTTCACTTTATAAAGCCTTAGGCATGTTCTTAAAATATTTAATGAGTGTGGTTATATACATCTATGGACATTCACCTAGGTTTATGACAAATATCAAAAAGCATTATGAATACTTGATAAAGCTTTTAGCATTATGAATATCGGATTTACGTAAAATTTTACCAACTTACTGTTATCCTAAGAAAACAACTACATTTATTCTTAGTATTTATTATTATTTAGATATTTCTATATCCAGATGACCCGATATGACTGTGACCCCTGTCTAAACATGTACTGACGCTGTCTTGCGTCGGTACAAGTAGCATTAAGTTAGCTTTTGTCCTGAGGACTTACACACACACACACACACACAGATAGACATGTTGCTTCAGAACTCTTTTGACTAAATTAAATGAATTATTTATGAATTCAAAAGTTTAGACGCCATGTTCTGCTCCAACTTTGGAATATCTGAATAGATGAGGTGAAAGTTATTAATCTGGAGACCAAGTAAAATGATAGGTTTGCAGTTTGAGGACTACAACTCTGAATTCTATTAATCACATCTGTCATCACCTGACTTTCTGTAGATGCAAATAGAAACTATGAGTAATGATTCACATAGAATGATGCTTTGTTTCTTTGAGTAATATGGCTATGACGGAAGGCTAAGGTATGAAGGATGGAGGGAGGTAAGCATGCTGAATGGGGTAAATAAACTATATGCAAAATAATATGTCTATATCTAATAAACATTTATCGAAAGTGCTATTTTACCAAATTAGTATTCAGTAAGCCTACAGTGATTTAGATGCTAGTCAGATGTACTACGGGTGATATTTTATGTGTTTACCTCACTCTCCAGATTTTAAGTTTTGAATTCATAAAAAGACCTGACTGTGTGGCAGGCAGACGTAGTGGTTAAACCGTCCACCTCTCAGTGGTGGGAATTCAGGTTTGAATTCCGATCTGGGTAGAGTTTCCATGTTCTCCCCGTGTCTGCTTGGTTTTTCCCTGGGTTTTGCGGGCTACTATTTCCTCCCACAGTTCAAAAACATGGATACATGTTGATTTGGCCATACTAAATTGCCCCTAAATAGTGTCTGTGTGAGTAAGTCTGTGATCAGTAATAGAATTGCGCCCTGTCCTGGGTGTTTTTGCCCATCCCACCATGCGAATTATTAGAGAATTAACTAGGAGATAATGAAATGAGAAGAGTTTAACCAGAATCAGAATATTTTAATGATCTCTGGGGGAAAGTTTTAAGTAGGAAAGAGCACAGTATGGGGACAGAGGGCAAAAAACAACTCCATTGGCACACAAGCACAGATCACATAAAAACTGGTTCCAAGGCTGTAACGGGCTGCATGCACACACGCGCATGCGCATACACACAGATCTGATAAGTTCAAGAATAAGCTATGAAAGATGTTCTCAATTTTAGGAAAGAAATGAGAAAAAGTCCGTAGGAGATGTGGGGGGAGGGTCCATTTCACAAGGACATTAGCAAAGCCTTCTAGAGGAATTTAGTATAAACACTGCCATTTAAGGTCAGTGCTGATAGGTGAAGACAAAACAAATAAGAATCAGTCTTTTTGGCAAAGATCAGCCATTTTGGAGCAAGTACTCTGGTTTGTGGTCTTTAATTCCAGATTCGTTTGCAAAATCGATAGCTGCACTGAGATTCTAAGTTGCGATTAATCACAGTCTGCACAGAGTGCTAAACAGCTCTGCCCAACCTGTCAATCATATTGGGTCGCTTCCAGAGATGATTTACAAGCAACCCAACTCTTTTAATCTTCCGATACATCGGGGCAGCATCCAAATCCAATCAGCAAAATACCCGGGATCTAAAGTCAAAATATGTCCATCAGGACAGGCGCGTACCCTTCGAACCCTGATTTCTCGTTGAGAAGATATATAGCCACAACAGAATTGAGAGACCACTCAATTAATTCCATTTATTGTTTCAAAGAGCCGTGCTAAAGACGAAACACAGAAGCCAAGCGGTAAAGAGGAGGACAGAGGTGGTAAAAATGCAACCACCTTTCACAGGAGGCCCACTTTAGTTACTGGACTCATTCATAACACCCCCCCACAATCGTTCAGCCTTACATAAAAATCACCAATAATCACCTCTTAAAGTAAATACCACATGTGTACACACAATACAACCTTTTTTTTTCCTCAAAAAGAGTTAAATTAGTTCCATTAAGAAGTCATTTTCTTTTGCCATCTAGGCTGATGTTGAAAGGCGAGTTGTATTTCTGTAATAAGTTATAATTGGCTGAAAATATCTGCTCATCAAAAGTACTCTCCAGTCAGAGGGTGTGAATACACTGACATAGTATATGCTTTCTAGAAGATCTGATTGATTGAAACAACAGGTTGAGTTACACTTATTTAATGTTACTAGATCAGCAAAATTCATTCATATGTAGGCAGAATGTCACAATCCGCAACCATCTTTGTTCGTGCAAAAACTAATAAATGTCCAAAAGTGTAAAAATAAACAGAGACAACGCGGAACATTGCACTCACAAAACCAGAGTAACTCATATGACGCTGCGACAAACACGAACAGGGAAACTGAAAACGAAACTAAGTTTTTTAAACTTGGTAACCAATAATGCTGAAATATGAATAGTTAAATGCTTTGATTAGAAAATGGACATCTGCAAGAAAAAAAAATGGAGTTCCCAGAGGTGTTAAGCACTTGTTGGCCCCTTTGCCGTCACTCTGCGGTCCAGCTCACCCGAAACCATCTCGATTGGGTTCAGGTCTGGTGACTGTAAAAGCCAAATCATGTGCCGCAGCACCCCATCACTCTCCTTCTTGGTCAAATAGCCCTTAAACAGCCTCGAGGTGTGTTTGGAGTCATTCTCCTGTTGAAAAATAAATGATAAATGGTCCAACTAAACGCAAATCAGATCGGATGGCATGTCGCTGCAGGAAGCTGTGGTAGCCATGCTGGTTAAGTGTGCCTTCAATTTTGAATGAATACTCAACAGTGTCATCAGCAAAACACCCCCACACCATCACAGTTCCTCCTCCATGCTTCACAGTGGCAACCAGGCATGTGGAATCCATCCGTTCACCCTTTCTGCATCTCAAAAAGATGCGGCAGTTGGAACCAAAGATCTCAAATTTGGATTCGTCAGACCAAAGCACAGATTTCCACTGGTCTAATGTCCATTCCTTGTGTTTTTGGGGTCAAAAAGATCTCTTCGCTTGTTTCCTTTCTTTAGCAGTGGTTTCCTAGCAGCTATTTGACCATAAAAGCCTTATTTGCGCAGTCTCCGCTGACTGTTGTTCTAGAGATGGTTCTGCTGTGTGGCATTCAACTGGTGTGGCATTCAACTGGTCTGTGATCTGAGCTGCTGTTAACTTGTGATTTCTGAGGCTGGTTAACTTGTCCTGAGGAGCAGAATACTCTTGGTCTTCCTTTCCTTGGTCAGTCTTTGTGTCTGTCAGTTTTGCTGTAGCGCTTGATGGTTTTTGTGACTCCACTTAGGGACGCATTTAAAGTTTTAGCAATTTTCCGGACTGACTGACTTCTTAAAGTAATGATGGCCACTCATTTTTCTTTAGTTAACTAATAACTCTTGCCATAAAATGATTTTTAACAGTTGCCCAATAGGGCTGAAGGCTGTGTATTAACCTGCCTTCTGCACAACACAACTGATGGTCCCAACTCCATTGATAAAGCAAGGAATTCCACGAATTAACCCTGATAGACACGGCTACCTCTTGAAGCTCATTGAGAGAATGCCAAGAGTGTGCAAAGCAGTAATCAGAGCAAAGGGTGGTTATTTTGAAGAAACTAAAATATAAAACAAGTTTAGATATTTCACCTTTTTTGTGAAGTACATAACTCCATATGTGTTCATTCATAGTTTTAATGCCTTCAGTGAAAATCTAACATGTAAATAGTCATGAAATAAAATAATAATAAAAAAAACACATTGAAGGTGTGTTCAAACTTTTGGCCTGTACTGTATAGGCTTAAACAATAGATAATGGATGGGTGGCTACAGATGGGTTTGATTTTTATTTAAACGAAGGTTAGTCTGCTTTTGTCGTTTGTATCATAAATAACAGCGGGTACCATTATTCATTTCCTGGAATTGTTTTAAATTTGTATTTTCATTCCCTGAAAGATTTTTATTCATTTAGATTAAAGATTTCACTATTGATTAATTAATACTCCTGGATGCCTGTAATGTTGCCAACTGTTTTTACTTCAATTTAAGTCTTTCTATTAATCAAATGTCTTTTAATACAGAGATTAAATTTAAAGAAGGCATATTTTGTTTTTCACATGCTTCTGTTCTTTATTTCTATTCTCTTGTGTGCAGACGCACCTGGTATTCACACTTGTGGGTTTTTGGTTTTCTTTTGAGCAAGAGAAAGCGAAGGATATGTTTTAGGCCACAAGCACCCGACATTTACTCCCCCTTTTTCTGACTTTTTTTTCTATCATTTCAACAAGCATGGTCCTCTTAGCTCCCAAGCATGACCTGTCCAGCCTGTGATCCGCCCACATCAGCCCTGGACGCTGTCCCACTCCACGGACAAAAGAAGCCCTGGCCCTGGCGGTCACCCACTCCATCCCCTATCAAGCCAACCAAGCGTACAGGAAGCACATTAGCCTTGATTGGGTTTTGTGCCTGGTTACTTTTTCACATGGTTGCCTAACTGGCTTCGTTTCAATTTTCAGAAATGTCAGGTGCACTCCTGGTTTCACCACGCCCCACAGCCCTAAAGCTACTCTGACCACTTGACCCCTTAGGCCTTTATCCTGCAATGTCAGCTCCTGTAGCACGACTCAAGTGCAAACACCACAATTAAAACACAATTAAAATGACTTTTTGTTTAATTTTAAACTCCCTTTTCAGAAAAGGAGCACCAAGTTTGTTTGAGGCTGACCAGACTGCTAAGAATTGTGCAACTTCAAAGTTCATCTTAAATGATGAAGGAAAATTGAGGGAGGAAGACCAGCGAGACAGCAAGGTATTCAATGTAAAAATAAAATACTGTTTTTGTGTTTAGATTTTAAATTTGGTTTATAAAACTAGCCGATGCCAGGTGCATTATTTGCCCTAAAATGAAGGTTCATTGCCACCGGCTCCACTGATGAACGTGTGCAACCTTCATAAGCTAAAACATCTCATGCCGCCACTTGGAGAGTGATTGTGAGCTGCAGAAAAGTGAGGCCTACATGTGTATAAATAGGGCAGTCATAGACATAGGGGTTTTTAAAAGACTGCACACGGCTCTGTGCACATTTTCTCACTTTACTCACTGTGGGTTTATGTGTGTGTTTCACTGCACTGATGGGTTAAATAAAAAATAAAGCCTGTCTGTTGCTTGAAATATCAATATAACCCCACATGATTTGCAAATAGCAAATTTTTTTCTGGGCCAGTTCTGACCATATATACACATTTAGAGCCAGGCATTTGCCAAATGTTTCTTACATGTAGCTAGCACAGCTATATGTCGGTCATGTGTGAACAAGTCATTTTATGTGCGTTTTTCAATAAGTGGGGCACCTTTGACCCACATCTATATGTTGTTTTATTCCTGTTTCATTACAAAAATGAATTAATTACAACAAATTTTGGTCTTGTAAATCTTAAAATCTAAAAAAATGTTGAGACAAGGCCCAGTTTAAAAAAGTTTTCCCCTTTAGTCTTAGGGCACTGACACTTAGAATAAGTACAACTTGTCACACCTGAGGAGGGTAGGATGGCTTGTGGAATTCTTTTGTGAAGATATTAGGGAGTTGAATGTGTCTCCTTCAACCCACTTTATATTTTGTGCAGAACCAGGCTTCTTTTTGACAAAAACAAACTGATTTGTATTTAATAAGCGTTAAAAGAATCATGTGCAAACTCGTATATTTTATGGACAAATCGACAACTGGAGACAAAAACTATACAAGATATCAAGAGAAGGGCTTTGCATTACTTGCTTTCATTACTTTGCATGATCTAGAGATAAAATATTAAATGCTAGCAAAATACCCGCGCTTGTACTATAAGTAAGAAAGTTCAGAAGTTCAATATGGTGGACGACAGTGGTATCAATACGTACGCCGGTTTTGATTAACGAGAAACTTTTGTGAAGATGGAGCCATAAGTAAGAAAGTTCAAGATCATGGATGATGTTAACTGTTATGACTGTTACATGTAGAATTCCGAAATAAAACCTGCTTAACTTTTGTAAGTAAGATGCAAATAAAGAGCCTGCCATATTGCAGCCTAAAAGTTAAATTCTACTCTTCTTTGTTGATAACTGCATTAAGCCATGCTGGTATGTACGTCGTAGCTGTCTAGGATCATCAGAAACCTGGTGACACAGCATTACAGGGATCTTTTGAGAACTTTTGAGGAACTGGATGAAAAAAACAGCAGACGTCTCACTCAGGAGGACTTGTACCAACTCCTCAAAAGGTTGGTTCATTACAAATACTCCATATGCCTAAAAAATTATGCTCATAGGAACATCACACCTACTTTTGTTTTTAAGTGGCCTTTCTCTATTTAGCCATTGTTTAAATAGTGGCTTTAAATAGTCTCTAAAGGAATTAGTATTAAAAAAAATTATAAATTTAAGCAGTGATGGTAAAAGAGAAGTTTAGAATATTTTAGTTTGTTTTATATTTAATCAGCATAAGTTAAAGGTTTGTATAGACCCCTGGAGTTGGACCATCATAACATTTATGTGTAGAATGGAAATGCATGATCCATAAACTGGTTCAAAGAATGAACAAAATGAGTTAAAATAAAATATATATATATAAAAAAATAAAATGAGGTGTGTGTTTATTACAAATAAATATTGTTAATATTAAAGGCTTAGCACAGACAGCTAATATGAAATTGTGAAATGCATAAAAAACAGCATAAGTTAACTTCCTAATTTGTGGTTATCGAGATTTCAAATTTTTTACCCCTTTAAATTCAAGTAATTTGTCTTAAAAGACTTAAATTTAGCCATGCCCGTGGTTTTTGGAGTTTTTTTTATCATTTGGAACATAGATGGTGGACAACAAGCCAAGACAGATAAACTGAATTTGCAAAATTACAAAAAATGTGTTGTCTTTTGGCTTTAGTAATTCAATATACATTGGGACCCCCATGCACAAATGACCAAAATATTACAAATTATCAAAAAATGTGTCAACTACAAAAGTGCACATTGGGAAAAAGCATCTGCTCACTCCGTCATTTGTATCATTCACTTCATCTTTAATCTGGGTGGAGTTTCCATGTTCTCCCCATGACCACATAGGTTTTCTCCCACAGTCCAAAAAATTTGATTTAAGGTCAATTGGCTGCTCTAACTTGCCCCATAAATACTCTGTGTGTTTGTGGGTGAATGCCCTGGACACCCTGTTCTGGGTGTGAAATTTCCCAGCGTCCGAAACATTCTTTCCTGGATGGGCATAGCGAATTTCCTCTGACCCTAGTGGATTAAGTGGAAGATAATGAGATGAGATGAAAAATTTAAACCTTAACTTTCTGTTCTCTGAAGAAAAATTGGTTCTGGCGCTTGGGTTCAGTATTGGGTTTTCAGTATTGTATGAGTTGTTATGAACTTTAAAAGACTCTGATGCATCTAATAAGTTTTAATACTTAAAAGCAAACAATTTAGAGCAATTTATCTTGGCGTTAAAAATCCCTGTCTGTCCCTGTCCAGGCCACATTATGCTTGGTATGCTGATGCATTCAGAGTTTCTTTCACTGTAACTAAGGGGCCAAGCCCAGCTCTTGTAAAACAACCCAACACCTTATTCCCCCCCTTCACCAAACTTTACACTTGGCACAATGCAGTCAGACAAGTATATTTTTCCTATACTTTCCTATACCACCGAACCCAGACTTGTTCATCAGCCAGATGAAAAAGCACAATTTGTCAGTCCAGAGTACATATCTCCACTTCTCTAGACTCCAGTGACGACTGTCTCTGTTGCACAAGTGGCATCTTATTACAGTTCCACACTGAAATTCACTATTTTTATAATTCTGATGGGTGAGCAAAAACCTTTGGCAATATAGTATATGTGAATAAATCCAGTTTCTCGTGTGGACCCTCAACGAAGTAAATTGCCCTGTCTTGATTTATTGGTGATCATCAACTTTGTAGAGCAATTATATTCACTAGAATTCACAAGGATGTTAAGTGCTTTAGAACTATGGCTACATATGTGACTGATAAAAAATATTTAATGGCTTTTTGGAGAAGTTTACACAGATGCATTTCTAAGTATTCACAAGAAAAGTCCACATGCTCACTCTTTTAGACTGTATCAGGCCGTTTTAAATCCCCTTTGTAGTCTCAATGTGATAGTAAAGGAGGTTCTTTCTTTTTGTAAATGATGCCTTAATTGTGTGAGTTATCCAGCTCACATTCTACTCCATGAATATCAGTGTGGCAACCTAATGAGACTCTCTTTACCCAGCTTTATGACCTCTATGTATCTCATGCAGCATTTTAACTTTCCCAACTCATTTGGTTTATTACATTTAGTTATATAGCACACAATTCTAGAGTCTAAAGTGACATAGAAGGGACAAGAGAGTGAGCAGTACAAGCTGGTACGTAATTGAGGTACCAGCTGAACTGATTTTTTTGACTGGTTTTTAATGCAAAATATATATAAAAGGTACATATTTTATTTATTATACATTTTATACATGTATTTATACTTAATACTCTACAAGGGTCATGGAGGGATTTCCCATGCCCATCCAGGGTAGAACATCTTGAACACAGGGCAAATACATCCAGGACAAGGTGGCAATTTATTGCTGGACACACACAGACTATAGGTGAAATATACAGCAGCCAGTTTACCTTGAATCCATGTTTGTGAACTGTGGGAGGAAACCTTAGAACTCAGAGGAAACCCACAAGGACACAGGGAGAACATGGTAACTCAGGTTACTAATGTTAGTAAATGTTTGTAAACCCTATTAATAAAAAATATATCTATATATTTTTTTTACATTTTTAATATTAAATATATAATTTAATTTTAATGACGAAGATGTTGCTTAGATTTATGGGTTCCCTAACATTTGTTTATTCATCCTATGCTACAAGCTTGATCTGATTTGAATACTGTGTCATAAATTACAGTGGCAGGCCTGAAGTCAGTATTTAGGAGGGATGTAACATAACCATGAGCATTATGAAACAGTTCTGTCTGTATTTCTTAGTGATTGAACTGCTTACTGTGATATACAGTGGGTCAAATAAGTATCTAGTCAGCCACGGTTGTGCAAGTTCTCCTAATTAGCAAGATGTGAGAGGCCTGTAATTTTCATCAAAGTTACACTTCAACTATTAGAGACAAAATGAGAAAGAAAATCCAGAAACAGAAATTGGATTTTTAAAGAATTAATTTGTTAATGTGAAAAATAAGTATTTTGTTAATAATAATAATTAAACAATAATAAAAGTTCAACGCAATTATAATGTTTGTTGGCAATGCAGAGGTCAAATGTTATCTGTAAATCTCCACCAGGTTTCCCAACCTGTAGCTGGAATTTTGGCCAATTTTTCTTTTGGCCTCCATGCAGATCTCCTTTAGAGCAGTGATGTTCAGGGGCTGTCGCTGTGCAACATGGACTTTCAACTCCCTCCACAAATTTTCTATGGGGTTGAGGTCTGGAGATTGGTAAAGCCACTCCAGGACTATCAAATGCTTTCTTGCAGTGTCACTTCTTTGTTGGCCAAGTGGTGTATTTGGGGTCATTGTCATGCTGGAAGACCCAGGCACATTTCATCCTCAATGCTCTCACTGAATGGAGGTTTTGGTCTAAAATATTACGGTATATTCATTATTATCTTACGGTATTAATGAATACCATAATATGAATACCGTAAGATAATACGGTACCGTTCATTATTCCCTTAACACTAACCTTAACACGGAACCTTCACAAACCTTCAATGACCTTTAAATGCACCATCAACAAGACCGTTTTACTGAAGAATCTGCTGTTTTTTTTTGTCCCTTTTTTTTAACAACCCTGCTATCAAAGACACTCTGCTCATGTTAGGGTTCAGGAGGGATTTTCAGCCTTTTCATCTCATGATCTTTTTTCCCAATCTGTCTCTCCACTAGCATGTCTCTCACGAGAACTCACTAGTTTAATGCTCGGCATCCTCAAATGGTTTATTTATTTGTTTACCTCCTCACCCAGACCCCCAGCTTTTTCCGAGGACCCTTTTGTCATTTGCTTTACTCTCCCACCCTACTCTTTTTCTATTTCATCACCCTCTTTTATTTCACAATCAATTTTTTGGGGGTCTAAAAGGACTAGGGCGCTAAAGGGAATAGGCAAGGGGGGTTTGGGTGTGAGTGGATTTGCATAATCTGTGGCGTGGCCCTGGCAGAGAGAGAAGGAAACAGTTAGAAGGAGACGGAGAAAGAGTGCCAACCGCACCAAGGTACAGTATCTTCGCCAGCTCTCAGATTAGTGACTCTTAATAGGCTTTGGAGCAGCAAAGTTCACAGAAGGTCTGTTTGGTGTATCTGTGCCAATGCCCCTGCTTCCCGCCGCGAGCAGTGTGAGAGGGAAACTGTTGCTTCTTTCATTCATTCCCACAGCACTCACGTTTAATCCTACCCTCTGACTTCGAGGTCAGAGAATCAGAGTGATCGTTATTAACAAAGAAGGGAAAAAAATAAGAAATTCAAAAAATATTGATTGGGTTGAAAGTCTAAAAACTTTTAAACCTAAATTTTCAAAACATCTGAACTAAACAGAAGTGACTTGGTAAATAATATAACATAAAAGACAAACTTAAACTGAGACTACAATTTATCATTAAAACAGAACTTATAAAATAACTTCCACAAAAATAATACTATTCCTTAAAAGAAAGTTAAAAGTTTACCACTAAACAAATAGAATTAAACAAAAATTGCACTGAGGTAAAACCAAACCAAACAATTTCAAACAAAAACTGCTTTATGTTATTAATAAATTAAAATATTAAATTACAAAAAAATACAACAAAAAAGGACAACTAGTACAACCAAATAACAACAGCAACAAGAACTACAACTAAGATAATTAAACTAATTCAATAAAATAAAAAAAATAAAATAAAATTCAACTGCAGTTATACACAAACAGACACGAAACAAATGTTAATGAATAAAAAGGCTAAAGAAATGTAAACAATAAAATACAACCATATGTGTAAGAAACTAAACAAAAAAAAAAAAAAACTGCAGTCATTTCTAACTAAACTAAATAACACTAAAATTCAACAAACCACTATTTTTATAGTTAAACTTAAGTTAAATAATAAAGCTATAAATAAAAAATGTATTTTTGGCAAAAATTTTTACTTAAACAAAGAAAAAAACATAACTACTTACGTGATCAACGTTATAGTGTAAATATATGTATTTACTAAGTAAAAAATGTAGTGTGTGTGTGTGTGTGTGTGTGTGTGTGTGTGTGTGTGTGTGTGTGTGTGTGTGTGTAGGGGATGAGGTTCTCTCACAGTGTTGGCCTTTATTTAGCCTTGCTGGTATAACGCTGTAAGATTCCAGCTCCAGTGTGAGACGCTTCACTGCATTCGGTTGCCAAATCCAGGTTTGGATTCAGCTGAGGCTGGTGGAATTGATGGGGGAGGGAACAAAGTGGGTGAAATTAGGGGAAAAATCTGTAGGATCTTACAGGGTAACATTCACTGCTTAATTCTGGTAAACTGGGGCTTCAGTGATTAAAGAAGTTGAATCACTGACCCAAACTTGAAAGTTTCTTGGTGTTTTTATCTTTGTTTTTGCTTTTTTTCCTCTCTGTTTTTTCCGTTACTCTTGTGGCAGATTGCCAGTGCAGGGTGAGGTTACCCGAGGAGAAGTGAGGCGTCTCTGGGAATCTCTGCTCACTCGTCAAGACGGTACACTGGAGTTTGACCAGCTAGTGAGACAGTTCGGTCCTTCGGCTAGAGCAAACCGTTACCCAAACGCCAAGCATTATCCACCCAAACGTGGCGATGCTGACCTAATGCGCCTGTCTAACACCCTCAGCTATGCCACAGACATCCTAAAACACAAAATCCGTGCCAAGGTAATCCTGTCTGTTTGTTTCTCTCTTTCTTTCTCTCTCACTTTTACCTCTCAGCCTCTGAGCAACTAAAAAATGTGCAACTAAAAAATGTGACTGTTGCATAATTTATATTTTTAGCCTTCCACATAGTTTTACGTTGTCTCTGTACCACTCTCTCACTCTAATTTTCACACTCTTAATGCCTAGATGTTTTCACTCTGTAAACAGGTAGAACTGTCTGTAGACAGCTTACAGCTTCTGTTCTCAGACCTGGATGTGCTTGGTTCAGGCTATGTGAGTCGAGAGGAGTTTCGGGACGTTCTGATGAGCTTGTGTAGTGAGCTCACCCCGTATGAGTGTGAGGTGCTTACTAACAAGTTTGACAACAAGCATGATGGCAGGTAACCGTCATAAACGTTAACATAATTTACACTACGAAAGTCGCGTTAAAACGCCATGAAATGTATTCCAACGATGTCCATGCATTTCAAACGCACATATGCTTCCAGGATGCATCCCCTGGGTGGGGAAGTGATGCTATAGTTACAGCAAGGGTAATGTTGTTAGCCAATTTTGACCCAAACTTTTCTAAGAACTCATTTACAATTCAAAAACCCGTATTTAAGCTTAATTGGCTTTCTTAAATTTAATCGAAATCTGAATTACACCTTTAGTGTGTGTGTGTCATCGATGGATTGTGGTCTGTCCTAGGTGTGTCTGCCCAGTGACCAGAAACATTTCCTTTAACGTTCCCTTAAACCCCACCCCTTTTTTTATAAAGGAAGTACTCAGTTACAATTAAGTTACATAAATCTGACCAATCAACTGCGGCTTTAAAAAGAATGTAGAATCCCAAGTTAATCTCTATGGAAACTGCATATGAAGAGTTAAATTTGAACAATGGTTTCTCTTAATAATGTGAATACCTGGTTTCTGTCTACTAGAGTATCTTATAGAGAATTTCTCAGACCTTTTACGTCCTTGGAACAATTATGGAAAGACGGATCCAACATGGCTGCCGCTTTGCACAATGAGAACAGTGTCAAAAAAAACACTTCACTGGGAACTCTGAGTAAAAAGCTAAAGACAAAGGTTAGCGCTCTTACTTTTTATTATTTAATGAATTTTGTTGGTTTTCGGAGCTACACCAATAAGGAACAATTATTCCACTGATAAATGAACAGGATGCTTCTGTTGTCACCAAGGCCTGTGAATAACAGTGACCATAAAAGTGAGCTGGATATACAGTGTCTTATAACATAATCAGCTACTTGACTTAAAGTTTAACTTTTTTATAAAATACCCACGTGTGTGTGTGTGTTACAGCTCCACAAAAAGCGGCGAGCCCTGCAGCAGGCATGTCTCCGGTTAGACCCTTCTGGTTCAGGTCACCTCTTAGTAGCTGAGCTAGCAGCAGTGCTGCAGCTGTGTGAAGTGTGTGACAGTCAGGATGATCTGCAGTGTGTGTTCTCTCTACTGCACACTAAGGAATCAGGACGTGTGGACTATCGGCTGCTGCTCCTAAACCCAGTCTCAGAAGAGAAAGAGAAATGAAAAAGTGAATTAAATAATTTTTAGTTTTAGTTCATACTGGAACTCTGTCTAAAAAACAAATCAGTAAAATAAAACAGACGATTAAATAATTAAGTCTTTATAGTGTCATTTGTTTATTAATTGCACATTGCACCAGTAAGGGCTGGTGAAGGTTGTGAAGGTTTAGTTAGCAGGTTAAGAGCACAGTTTTACTCCAAACATTGCAATGCACACAACATTATGCGTGACATATCAGAGTTCAAAAGATTGGTTTGATGAACATGATGAACTTTGATGAAGTTGAACATCTCCCATGATCTGCACACTTACCAGATCTAAATATTATTCAGCCGCTTTGGGGGGTTTTGGAGGAGCGAGTTAGGAAGTGTTTTCCTTCACCAGCATCACATAATCATGCTGTATCTGTGGAACATAGAGTGTAAGTAAGAGGAAACTGATCTAGGGAACGCTGTGTAGGCCACAGTCAGGGCCTTGTATTAAATGCAGGCAGTTACTGAAAACAAATTAAGAGATGGGTTGTGGAGTAACATGGGCTACTGGGTCCCTTCCGTCCATCCATCTAGCTGTCCATCTATCCCACTTCTGTCTATCTTTCCTTCTTTTTTTTTTTTTTTCTTGGCTCTTTTTTGTATTTTTCACACTCTTCATCTTTTGTCAGCTACAGATAGATAGAACATCGATACATTATTACTTTTTTTTTCCTGAGGAAAATTTTTGGTATAAAGTGGGTTATATTTCATAAATTAAACAATTAAGAAATATCCTGGGTAACACATGAATCCGGTATTCATAATGCAGTATTAGCACATTCATAAAGATTTATACAGTATTCATAATGCTTTATAACATTTAAAGATTATAACATTATAAGTCTTCGTTAATGTGCATAAATGTTCATAATCATACTCATAAATTGTTATAACAATTTGACATAAAGCTTTATAACACAAAGTGACATAATGCATTATAAAATTAATTTATTTAAACTTTTGATTCTTTGGATGTTTGTAATTTGATTAACAGTTAAAATATATAATTTATAATTCATTATGCCACTTTGTGTTATTAAGCCTTATGGCATGTTCTTATAACACTTAATATGTGGTTTAAGTGTTATGTACAATTATGGACATCAACAAAGGCTTGTAACAGGTATTATAAAGCATAATGAACACTTTATGAAGATTTATAAATGTGTACATAACGCATTATGAATACCAGATGTAGATAACCTGTTACTAAATACTAATATATATATATATATATAGTAAGGTATAGTAAGGTATATATAATGTATATATAAGGTAACACTTTACCCAAATCTGGTATTTATAATGCAATGTAAACACATTTATAAAACTTTATAAAGTATTCATAACGCTTTGTAATACTTGTTATAAACCTTTGTAAATGAACATAACCACACTCATAAAGTGTTACAAGAACATACCATTAGGTTTTATAACACCAAGTGACATAATGCATTATAAATGATATATTTTAACTGTTAATCAAATTACAAACATCCAAAGAATCAAAATTTTAAATAAGTTTATGTTATAATGCATTATGTCACTTTGTGTTATAAAGATTTATATCAGACTGTTTATGATAACAATTTATGAGTATGATTATGAGCATATGTACATTAACAAAGGCTTAAAGCCTGAATAATGAATACTCAATAAAGCTTTATGAATGTGCTAAAAATGCATTATGAATACTTTATTCATGTGATGTATATATTATTATTATTATTATTATTATTATTATTATTTTGCAAATGCTCTTACTAAAATCCAATTCTCAAATAACACACTTATTTGCCCACACGTCTGTGAGTTTTGACAAAACTAATCACAAAACGCACAAAAATGTTTATGAACAAAACTGGTTATCTATGAGTTAACCAGCTCAGCATCACATTGCTTTAAAATCAGAGCAACTAAAACAATTTCCATAATAAAAGAAAAGATTTCCTAGCAGGGTGCCATTAGTTATTATTCATAGAGCCTAGTGAAATGGGATTTAAACCAATATTAGTTTGTCTGTGTTCTTTCACAGCACCAGCCTTTCATGGCATTATGGGTATTTTTTCCGTCTCTGTGCCCTCTTTGTGAGTTTTGGTTTTTGAGGTTGGTACACAAGAAAAAGACGGAGGCCCATCACATTTGGCGATATTCAAGCTTTAACCATGTGTTAACTGGAGCATTCAGACAGCTTAGCTATAAGATAATTCAAACGATGCTAGTTAATTTGCTAACAATGTGACCTGTCTGAGATTGGTGAGTAGAACAGCCTTGATTAGGATACCTCGAACAAAAATATGAAAATAAACATATTTTCAAAAGATGTTTAATGGTGGCTTTTATGTCACTTTATTTTCTTCAGATTCACTCAAGGTTGGAGCTCAAGCAGTCTACAGAACAGTTTCATTATGTTTCCATGTAAAAATTAGTAATCATAGATGTACATAACCTCACTAATAAAGTGTTATAAGAACATACCACAAGGCTTTATAACACCAAGTGTCATGATGTATTATAAATAATATATTTTAACTGTTCATTAACTTATTATAAAGACCAGTGACATAAAGCCTTATAACATGTGTTTAATGAGTGCGTTTCCTAAAAATGACTTTATAAGTGCTCATAAATTTTTATAAAAGCTTATAAGCTTTTTTTTTACATGCATAAGGTAAAGTGACTTCATTAATCAACTCTTTAAACAAGACTGCAAACATAGTAATACAAAATGACATAAAAAAGTTTAAAAAATGCTCTTCATAGCCTTTAAGTAAAGTGTAATTATCTTGTTATAAGTAAAAATGTCTAAACAGCAAAATAATCAAAAGTTCATATTTGAATGCAATATGTCACTTTGTGTTATAAAGCCTTATGCCAAGTTGTTATAACAATTTATGAATATGATTAAGAACATATATGTATGCACTTATCCTGCGTTATGAATACCGGATTCATAGAAATTGTTAGCAATATATCTAGAAACAGAAATCTGATGGCGGGTGTCAGACACAGCTCTGTCAGTCATTTGGTCTTTAGCCCATGCCAGAACAGCAAACCTGAAGTTTTAGCATCAATTCACTCCAGATCTCTAAATATTGTTAGGTTTTTCAAAATACATAACTCCAAGTGACATTTTAAGATAAGGAGCGACAAATTTCTGCTGTAATATTAAATCCCATCAACAGCAAATGACATTATACATCACTTGCATTAATAACAAAGTAAAAGGACAATCGGAATTCGAAGCAGATTTATTTGTTCCACACACAAGGAATTTGGTTAAGGATTGATGGTATTACCGTTACAATTTCAATACACTATGCATATACAGTACAGGCCAAAAGTTCGGAAACACCTTTTCATTCAGTGCATTTGTATATTCTCACTGAAGGCATCAAAACTATGAATGAACACATGAGGAGTTAAGTACTTAACTAAAAAAAGGTGAAATATCTAAAAAAATGTTTTATATTTTAGTTTCTTCAAAATAGTCACCCTTTGCTCTAATTACTGCTTTGCACATTCTTGGCATTCTCTCAATGAGCTTCCAGAGGGAGTCACCTGAAATGGTTTTCAGTTGTGCCTATAAGGGTTAATTAGTATAATTAATTAGACAACAGTATAATTTAATGATTACTATCTTATTCCTGTCTCACTTAACAATTTGCATTGATGTCTGTCTGTGATCTTTTACATGTTTTTATTATTAAGTTATTTTCATTGTGGGATTAGTTTTGGGCATGATAGCTCAGCGGTTAGGGTGTTGGACTATCCATCTGAAGGTTGAGGGGTTCAAATCCCAGGTCGACTGAAATTACCAATGTGGGTCCTTGAGCAGATTTGTGGGTGCCTTAACCCTTATTGCTCCAGGGTTCTGTATCCCTGTGTTCTGACCCCAACCATCAATTTGGGAAACCTGCAAGTCGCTTTGGATAAAAGCGTCTGCAAAATAACCAGTTATTATTATTATTGTACAATTTTACTTTTGTCATTGTACTAAAGCGTGTTTTCACTAATTTAACTTAACAACCTGTGTCCTCATGAGGACTGACCAAAGATATGTCCAGAGGTTAGATGAAAATCATCATTGAGACTTCATTTTTACAGAATGGGATAAAATCATGGCAATATATATACTTTCTTTCTGGCTGGGTGTTGGCTGATGTTTAGAATGTTCAGAGTATAAAGATTGGTTGAGACAGAGGGAGGATCAGGGCGTAGCTGAAGTCTTTCTGTTTCCTATTGTGGAGGCGTGAGAGGTTTTCAATCCATACAGTTCGAAAGAAGGAGGCTGAGCCGGTGACATCTCAGAAACAATCAGTGTCACGCCTCACTGCAGCCTGGTTAAATTATATGCGAATATGGCCAAAGTGTCGGGGCCTTTCTTCACCCCGGTGGCCAAAGTGCAGCTTTTTTGCCTCTAATCCTGAGCACAGAGGGGAATAGGCATCTCATTTGCCTAAATACAGCAAGACAATGTGACAGGGCTTGTACAAATATATAGCTAATAATTTAGCTGTTCATCACTTAGTAAATGTAATATGTACAAAGATATTAAAAATAAGTAAAATACCCAAATGTAAAATTGTATTGAGGTCCCAAAATATATTGTATTTATTAATAGTGGTATTAAACCAGGCCCTTTGGACTGTGCGGTATTTTTAAATTCAACTATGTTCAAGTAATTTATTTATAGAGCACTTTTTACAACAGTATGTTGTCACAAGGCAGCTTTACAGAGTTCTAAGCCTGACCCCCAAAGAGCAAGCCGAAGTGACAGTGGAGGAGGGCATTATTCATAGAGGCATCACAGAGACCAAAGGTAACCCTGAAGGAGTTGCAGAGTTCCCAAGCAGAGACTGGTGTATCTGTCCATACGACCACAATGAGCCATACACTCCATAGAGCGGGCTTTATGGAAGAGTGGCCAGAAAAAAAATCCTTGTTTTAAGTTTGCAAAAACTTATGTGGGAGACTCCTCAAATATATGGAGGATGGTACTGTGGCCAGATAAGACCAAATGTAACTTTTTGGCCACCAAGGAAAACGTTATGTCTGGCGCAAAACCAACTCGTCACACCAAGAACACCATCCCCACAGAGAAACATGGTGGTGGAAGCATCATGCTGTGGGGATGTTTTACAGCAGTAGGGACTGGAATATTGGTCAGAGTAGAGGGAAGATGAAAGGTGCTAAATACGGGGATAGTCTTGAGCAAAACCTGTTTAAATCTGTCAATGATTTGAGACTAGGACAGAGATTTACCTTCCAACAGTACAATGACCCATAAAGAATCACTCAAGTGCTTCAATAGGAAATGTGTAAATGTATTGGAATGGCCCAGTCAAAGACCAGACCTTAATCCAATTGAGAATCTGTGGTCATACTTGAAGATTGCTGTTCACCAGCAGAAACCATCTAACTTGAAGAAGCTGGACAAGTTTTGCCTTGAGGAATGGGCAAAAATTTCAGTGGCAAGATTTGGAAAGCTCATAGAGACTTCTCCAAAGCGACTTGTATCTTTAATTGCTGCAAAATGGATCTACAAAGTACTGACTTAAGGGGGGTGAATAGTTATGCACATGAAGTTTTTTAGTTATTTTTTCCTATTTGTTGTTTGCTTCAAAATAAATTGAAAAAATATAATGTTTAAAGTTGTAGGCATGGTCTGAAAATGAAATGATGCAGACCATCAAATAATCCAGGTCAATCCACTTTGACGGATTTGATGGATGATTATCACATTAAAATACATGGTATAGCCTATTAATCAACTATATCATAATTATTGATTCGTGTCCCTATTATAAATTGGACTGCCCCTATCCATCATCTTCCGCTTAATCCTGTACTAGGGTCGCGGGGAAGTTCCCCATGCCCATCCAGTGAAGAACGTTTTGGGTGCTGGGCAGATACACCCAGGACAGGGCGCCAATCTATTGCTGTATATGTTTTATCTAATCTGATTTTTTTTTACATGACAACTTAATGAAAAATTTTGAAAAGCCTGAAGCATCCATTCTTTCCTTCCCTCTTTCCTTCTTCCCGCTAATCCTTGGTGTGGTGGCTCAGTGGTTAGGGTGTTGGGCTAACAATGTGGGTTTGTGGATTTATTCCCAGGTCCAATTCAATTTTTGGATTAAAGTGTCTGCTAAATGATCACATGTAAATGCATTGCAAATGTAAATGATTAGTGTCAAGAGTTGCTGGAGCTCATTCAAGGAAACATACAGACCGTCACCAAAACAATGTCATGGAAAAGTTTATTCATTTCCATAATTTCATGAACGTTTAACTTGTTGAATGGCATTATGGAAAATAATTAACTTTTCCATTGTATTTTTTGGAAAGAGTATTATAGAGCAAATATATATACATTACATTTACATTTAATAATTTCGCTGATGTTTTTATCCAAAGCGACTTACAAGTATCACAACTTAATTGGTGTCGTAACACAGGGTTGATAAAGCACCCTGGAGCAATGAGGGTTAAGATTCTTGCTCAAGGACCCACATTGGTAACTTCAGTGAGCCTGGGATTTAAATCCACAACCTTCAGATTGATAGTCTAACACCCGAACCACTGAGCTTTAATTTTGGGATTAATTTGTAATTTTTGGAATGTACAAAACTGACATAAAAAAAAACATACGAACACACAAAGAAAGACTTTGCGCACCCAGATGCCTCAACCTTTTTGCCATGAGGTGGCAGTTCTAAGCATCCTTTAGTTTTGAGATTTTTTCATTTAGTCAGATATTTACAAAACATGTTTATTAAAAATTTCATATCTACACATAAAATTGTACAACTGTGCACATATAAATTAACAGAAAATATATATATATATATATATATATACATCCTATAATGCCACATGTGATGCCGTGTGCAATCCATGACTCATAAAGTTAACATAATGATGATGCTCAAGTCCGTGCTGTTGTGGGTAAGTGAGTGGAGAGCTGTGCCAGGCCAAGTGTCCGCTGTGGCTCTGCTGGAAAATGGGTTCGTTTGGGTTTTGATGACAATCGGTTGGAGGGCGCAGCTGGCACAAGAAATCGACAGGTTCAGGTGCAGAGAGGGAAGGCTCAAAGCGTGACCCGAACACCGGTTCAGAAACCACCTTAGACTGTAGAAAGGCCAGAATGCGGGCGTACTTGGCATCTTTGGTCTCAGTACGTTCTACTGTGGTCAGATAGTGGACCAGGTTTTTCATACACTCATGGTAGCCGTAATGAAAGTAGTTGGCAAACTCGCTGAGTAGCTCTCCTGCAGAGAAAATGAGAAAGGGTAAGGAAATGAAAATCACATTTGTATCAATGCTAAATATAAATTTATATTCCCAATGTTTTATGTTTATAAACTGCGTTCTGTGATTTGGCCGCTAGATGGCAGTACTTGGTTGTTAGAGAAACTGGAAACCTGTTGCTCAGCAATCGGACTAGATTCTTTCATGGAAGACAAGTTTATTGAGTTTAGACCAGTTTATAAGCAAATTTATGAATCAAACCTTGTTTTTTTATAGTGTGTTTGTAACCATTTTATAAAACCATGAAGGTACTCGAGGTTGTGCATTATTGTGAATAGAAGATGTAACTGTTGCCTCTGCTGTGCCTTACAACACCTCTATCCTGTAATTTATTTACAATAATGCACCCCTCTCCTTTCTTATTGATAACTATCTTGCTTTTTTGTGTTTTAGTTTTATCAGGTTTTATTTCCAAATAATTCATCCTATAAATCCCAAATTTCACCAAAAGTTTGTAAACACCCTTTCATCATGTACAATTGCTAATTTTTAGATATTAATATCAAGTTTTCTTCTGACTTTCTTTTGCTCCTCTAACAGCTCACACCTTTTTAAAACAATGTTAAAATTGTGCCATTTTGTTTAAAAAATTTTTGTTAATTTAGATAATAAAACGTCCTTAGTGGTCCCCTCTCCAGCGCTGATAATATATACATCTAAGGTTGTTTCCTTTAATTAGGTTAAGGCCCAGCAACATTATGGAGCAATAGTATGAAGTCAGCTAAGTACCTGAATGTACTTAAATACCAAATTATTCTGATTATATTCATTATATTCTAGTACAACTAGCAAAAATACCAAGATGTATCAAACTTATGGGACAAAAAAAATATGAAATAAAGGGACCAGAAATCACTTTTAAACTCGATATAGCAACTACAGACACTTAAGAAAGTCTTTATTGAAAATTACATTACTTGAGGGATGGGGGGTTTGAACATGTACTGTATTATAACTAATTGGTTCAATGCCACTGATGTTACAGTAAAAAGCCTGTAAAACTGCTGACTCACCTTTTTCTCGACTGCGGGGAAAGTCTGCTGTGTGTAGAGCTCGTAAGTACTGTACGGTCATCTCTAAGATTTCTGCTTTCTCCAATTTCCCACAATTCTGCATGACAAAACAAGGCTTGTTTAAGGCCTTACAGTTGTAGATGACTTTAGAATACATCCACATGATCCCCAATCTGAAGGGTGCACTCTCAAAATGTTCGTCTTGTACATTTAGGATTACAATTGTCACTGGATTGGAACCCACTAAGGTACTTTTTTGTTTTTTTTTAGTTGTTTGCAAAAATATATGCACATGTTTACTCTTAAAAAGTCCCAATAACTATGGGGTACTATAAGGAAACTGGAGAACCCGGAAAAAACCCACATGGACACTGTGAGAACATGGAAACTCCAGTTCCAACTCCAGTTGGAACTCCATGAAACTCAGTTCGGGATTTAAACCAGGAATCACCAAACGCTAACCACTAAGCCACCGTGATGCTCGGGTAAGTTACTATCTTTATTTTACTTAATTTATTCATAAGAAAACCCATAAGGACATAGGAAGAACATGCAAACTCAGCAAACAGAGGACCTTGATCATGTACTAAGTCAATGATGGCATGGCCTTATTGTAACTACAATGCGCAATAACCCCCACAATCCCAAATTGTTGGGGGAAAGTGTAAAGATGTGAGATAAATCATATCAGTGCCATTATTACATTTTATCAAAATGTATAGAAATCAGGCACAATTACAACCACATGACCCATAATGCATCACCTGGCTTCTATGAATCAGTGTTTCCTGATTCACACTGAGATCCTGTGCTTTAGTTCAAAAAGCTTATTTTTTCTTGTTTTTTTTTTTTTTTTACAACTCACTTGTTTGGCGAGGGCCATGGGGACCGTCTTTCCAAGTTCATTCAGGCACCGATTGATTCGATCTCTTCTCCTTTTCTCGATCACCTTGTGTGAAACTGGTGCTCTCTGAAATAAAAGAAAACAAATATTACCTTATGGCTTTATTTAAAATTCTATCAATTGCTAATCTTACTGTATTTAATATAATTAATTTCAGCATCAGTGTGGTGATTTAATGAATATAAAACACACAGTACATGTAGCCATGGTAGTGTTTCCTGTTTACAGTGTACTGTAATGACTATATGTAACAGAATATTATTGAGACATGATTTATGTTAGACATCCAGTTAATCTAACGAATGCTCCAAAATTAGCTAAAAGATGAAATAAAATATCCAAAGGTTTATTACAGGGAAAAAAAGAGAACATGCCTCTCATTAGGGTTTAATTTACACTAATGTTCCCCAAAGACATAATTATTAGATTTTTATTTCTAAATCTTGTATTGAATGCCCATGGCTTTCGTACACCATGACAGATTCATTGGTTCTAACAGTCTCTAAATTATTTAAATAACTGTTAAAATTGATTTACATAAATCAATATTTTATCATTTAGATATTTGGACAATCATTGTTAGCTGTAAAACTGTTTGCATTAATAACAACGTTTGCGTGCCTTTGGTATAGATATCAATCTTCTTTAAAGGAGTGAGAGAAAGCACTTCTAAACACATTAAATTTCTAAATTAAACACTTTATAGCAATGTGAATAATAACATAAAACATTTAACCTTTCACTTGACCAGATACTTTTACACACTTACTTTTTTCCTTTTATTTATTTAAATATTAATTTAAAGTACATTCTCACACTGCAAGAAAAGCAGAACATAATGTACAAAATTTGACATTAAGACTGTACCTTTTAAATTACTTTCATATATGGCTGGGGAATATACCACAAACTTTATTTGACCTCAAATAGTACACATTGTCATAAAGATGAATAATTAGCCCTAAATGGCAAAAGAGTGTAGACTGTACCTTTGGGGGGCAGAAAAAGAACCTTTATTTGTGAGAGTATGGAAAAATATCATAGAAAAAAAAACTTGAATTTCTTTAATATATAGTTTTTTAAAAATCTGCAGATAATGATTATGCTATTGCACCATAGTACAGTTATTGTATGTTTTAATGTCTGTCTGTTACATTATACTGTTGTGATGCTATCACTTTTTTTTTAGATGTTACGGTATGTTTCTTATATGATATAACTGACAAGGTCTTTTTTTTGGATATCTTTGATTTGTAATTTTGTAACTTTAAATACGTATTATTATTATTATTATTATTATTATTATTATTATTTAATTTGGGGGATATTAAACGCATTGGGCCGCCAAGACCGTTAATCCTTCAGACACCAAACCTGAAGGGTAGGTGCAGCTGGTGGGCATCTATTCCGATAACAAAATTCGATTGGACTATAATTGGCGCTATAGTGCGACAAAACCTAAAACTTTTAATGCAAAAACTTCTACCCCAAAAATTCCCAGACTAAAGAAATTTTTTTCACAAACTCAAACAAACACCTTTGCAGTTTGGACTCATAAGTTATGGCCACTGTTTTTTTGCTAAATACCCCTTAAAAAATACTTTCGCAAACTAGTCATTTCCAGTCAAAGACCATGTGCTTGGTCTCATGTGCTTAGACTTTTCCATTCCATCAGGCTGCTCCTAATTCTAATTAATTCATCATTTACAAAGAAAAAAAATCTCAATCTCAATAACGCTTCTAAAACTTCACCCATACATTGGGCATTAGTCCCTGAGGGGGCTGATTGAATTTTGTGCACTTGGTTCTTTGAGAGTTTCTAAAACGGCTATATGTCTGTTTTTTAATGCTGCTTTATTTATTATTATCATTATTATCCTTATTATAATTATTATTGTTGTTTACATCGCAATTCTTTTAAACATGTAATAACAATAGAATTTATGCGCGCTTTACGTTTCCGTGTGCGCTTTTTGGCACAAAGCATTCAGGTCCGTGCATTTAGTGCGGTCTTTATACTGTGTTTTATAAAAACGCGATCACTAAAATCAGTGTAGTTTGATTATAACAGATTAATCGTAGAATAATTATAATAAAAGTCGTGCGCGCGCGAGTGTAATGCGCTCTTACCTTGCGCTCCTTGTTCTTTGAAGCCATCATTTTGCGCGCAGTTACCGAAATGTCAAGAGCACAGAGCGCAGTTGGAGTTACAGTTCGAGATACAATGTGATCCAAACAGAGCAGTCTGTGCAGCAGTGTAGTTCCTCTGAGCGAGACGCACTGAGACGGCGCCACAGCTGAGCGCGTTATAAAGAGCAGTGTGCGCATGCGCACTCCGAGTCCCTCTTTCACTTAATGTGCGCGTTTTTAGGATCAGTTAGAGCGCCAGTAAAGAACCTGGACTATGGGACCTGGGGGTAGGGGGGTTGAACTCCATCCATCCATTATCTTCCACTTTTTCCTCTACTAGGGTCGCGGTTTGGTTCCCCATGTCCATCCAAGGGAGAACATGGCCAGATACACCCAGGACAGGGCACACACCCACACACAAACACACTATACAGGGCAATTTAGAGCATTCAATTTAATTTGAATGGAATCCATGTTTTTGGAAAGTGGGAGGAAACCGGAGAACCCAAAGAAACGCGAACACGGGGAAACGTTAACCCTCAACCATCAGATTGATAGCCCAACACCCTAACCACTGAGCTTCCAGACCACACAACTGTCTTTTTAATCCTCATGGCTGTCCTACCAGCGAGTAATGAACTGACCATGTGCGTGTCTGGATCTCCCAAGGGTCTCTACAAGTAAACTTAATTTGTAGTGTAGAATAGATCTTTTTCAGTTTGCTTTCAAAACTCCTTATCTTCTTTTTCTTTTGTCAGTGTTTTTCCATGTATTATTCAGAGGATGCCACTGTGATGAACCCGCATATTAGACTTGGCCGAGTGTTTTACACTGGATGCCCTTCCTGACAACCCTACCCTCTCTACCAGGCTTAAGACACATGGACTATGTGGACAATTAAGAGCAGCCGATTCACCTTAAATCCATGTTTTTGGACTGTGGGAGTTAAACTGAAGAACACGGAGGAAACCCATGTGGACACGGGGAGGGCATGGAAACCCCATGCAGATCGGCGATGTACCCCCGCTGAGAGGCGATTGTGCTTACCACTAAGCCACCATGCCGCCCATCCGTCTAACGCCTTTTGAAGTCTCTAAATAGTGCTACAACAATTAAGAATTTAGACAATTGAGATAATTACCACAAAACTGATTTCACTCTTCTGTGCAGGATTTCTTCAATAATTTGTAGTGGATCCATGTTAAGTTTTTAAGGCTTATTCAGAAGAGTGTTTTCTTAAACCAAAAACTGATATTAGATGTTCCAGTTTGCTTACAGAACCAACAACTTCTTTTAAACTTTCTAAATTAACCTTTTTAAGACTTGGGTTTTCAGGAAAGTCAAGACTGATTTCACTCTTCTGTTTAGGATTTCTACAAGAATTTGTTGTGGATCCGACTTAAGTTTTTAAGGTTTACCAGAAGAGCCTTGTTAAGCCAAAAACTGATGTTAGATGTTCGTAGCTTGTAGTTAAGTAGCCAGCCTTGCAACCTGAAGCTTCCTGGTTCTTTTTTCAGTCTCAATAAGTGCTATGGCTGAATTGCCCTTGAGCAAAGCACCTAATCCCTGCCTGTATTCATGGCTGCCCACCACTCTGGGCATGTGTGCTCACTTCACTCAGTGTGTGTAAATGTGTGTGTTTTACTGCATGGATGGGTTAAATGTGGAGGACAAATTTCTGTGTGTGCAAGTACAGTAGGCAAAATAGATCACTCAGATCAGAGGGTCCGTCTCACAATCGCCATTAATTCCAAAGAGGTTTGACGGTGTTGACTGTGTGAACCCAACACGTTCTTCCACAACATGCAGGTATATAGTCTTTGCTTTGTGAACTGGGACACTGTCAATAAGGGGTCTTTACTATAATGTTTCTAGAACCGTAAAACTTTACTAGTCCACACAGAGACCTAAACTCACACTGATCTAAAATGGAGATCATGAGCCAGGCCCTCTGACCAACATCAGCTTCTGCTCTCACAAATGATTTGAATGAGATAATTTCCACAGACACAATAATACTAAGAAAGAAGTCTTTCCAGTAGAGTTAATGTTATAGTTATAAGGAGGTAAACAACTTTGGGTGTGCTGTCCACGAAAAACATTCGTATGTATTACATGTAGGCGTCTTTATAGTTTATAAACAAAACTGTTACCCAAACCTAACCTGTCTGTGTGATCAGTCATATTTGAATGAAATCAAAATTTCCTTTACATTTAACCATTCCGTGCAGTGAAACACACTCATATACACACGCTGAGTGAGGTGAGCACGCATGCCCGGAACGGTGGAAAGCTGTATACAGCACACGGAGGGCACACAATAATGTAAACATCTAAATAAATCCAGGCTTTACCCAAGAACCCCCAGTTTCAGTGCCAAACTACAGAATGAATTAAATGGGGTTAGGCCCACCGCCCAAAAGCACTTCAGCCATAGTATTTGGTGGGACTGGGAATCCCACACAAAGACCTATAGGTCCACCACAAACCTACAACTTAAACTTGTTCGGTAAGAACTGAAGTTACCCCACAACAAAATTATTAATGTGCTTGAGGAAAAAAAAAATGCTGGGGAAACAAAAAGCAACATAAATCTTTTCCAAATCACTAGAAAAAATAACGGGTCGAATATTTATTTTCATTCTGTAGTTTGGTACTGAAACTGTGGGTTCTTGCGTGGGGCCTGGATTTTATTTTGATGTTTACATCATTTTGTGCTGGTGCATACATTTTACACTCTGGCACAAAACAAAACTTTTGCCTATGGACTTTTTTGAGAAAAAGCAGGGTTAAGTCTGTCCCACTCACGCGAGCTAAAACTCCAGGGGCCCGGTCACGAGCTAACTAAACCTAAACCTATTATCAGCCCACTGTACTTACTCACAAAAGAGTGTATCCTCCACATTTAACCCAACCGTGCAGTAAAACACACACTGATTGGAGTGAGCACACGTGCCCAGAGTGGTGGGCAGCCTTAAATATGGCACACAGAGGGCAATTGGGGTTAGGCACTTCAGCCAGTACTTGGTGCGACTGGGAATTGAACCGGGGACCATTAGGTAAACCGCAGGCCTAAAACTAATTTCCACACCGAACTTCTAATGTGTTTCTTTGACCCTGGGGCAAAATGCAGAAGTCCTGCTCAAGCAACAAAGATCTTTTCCAAATATCTCACCAAAAGAAATTCTGGGTAGAATGTTTATTTGCATTCTGTAGTTTGTCAAAGGAACTGTGGGTGCTTGCGTGGAGGCTGGATATATTTCATTTATACATCATTGTGTGCTGATGCTCAACGTTTTACACTCTGACACAAAACAAAACGTTTGCCTATGATTCATTTTGGGAGAAGGCAGAAGAATATGTCCTCCACATTTAACCCATCTGTAACCCACCCAGAAAGCAACTGGCATTAGGAACCCTGCCCAAAGGCACTTCAGCCATAGTATTTGGTGGGACTGGAAATTAAACTAGGGACCATTTGGTCCAACAAAAGCCCACAAATAAAACATGTTTTGTAAGGGCTGGAGCGACCCCACACCAAATTTTGATGTGTTTACTGATCCTAGGGCAAAATGCAAAGTCCTGCAAAAGAATTTATGCAGGAGAAATCCTGGGTAGAATATTTATTTGCATTCTGTAGTTTGGACTGTGGGTGCTTGCTTGGAGCCTGGATATATTTCATTTATACATCATTGTGTGCTGATGCTCAACATTGTACACTCTGACACAAAACAAAACGTTTGCATGTGGAGCATTTTGGGAGAAGGCGCAGGGTTAAGTCTGTCCCACTCACGCGAGCTGGAACTGCAGGGGCCCGGTCACGAGCCGTGTGCGCAGGGATTGGAAAGCGGCCCATTTTTGCGCCTCTCTTCTTAACTCGCATATCGCTGCGGGTTTTGAAAGCTTGTCTGCTGTCACTTGGGTAATTAAGCAAAGCGAGACGGGTTTTTGGGGTTCGGAGACGCGGTGCCTCCCCCTCCCCTATGGAAAGCCCTGCGTGGCGTTCACACGACTCGGTGACACGGCGACGTTTACGCGGCTGTGTGTGTTACCCTCCCGGACTTTGGGCAGGTGTACACGCGGACCCTGGCACTTCTAAACCAGGGGTGCACAGTCCTGGCGCGTCGGGACACTGAGCCCACGCTTTAGATTTAGGCGCGCACGGCGGAGCCGCGATGGAGCTTTCTCTGTTCCTTTATTTTAACCCTTCCACCCTCCACCTCTGGACGGCTCAATTTGTATCCTATTATCCTATAAGAAAATGTCTATTGAGCGGAATGAATAGTTGCACTGGGTGTAAATTTTAATAATGCGCCGCAAGAGGAGAGGGGAAAGAAAGAATGAAGAAAACGCAGCTGGCCCCCTGATCCTCCATCACCTGCGCGCCCCTATTCATTTGCCCTAATTTCGCCCAACTTAACCAACTTGGGAAAGACTCATTCGCTCATTGTTTGCCAAGAGGGAAGCTTTCTGATCGAATTAACACCATGTTTTGATCCGGTAAATGTCATTAAAGAGAAAGAAAAGAAAAAGAAAACACTCGCGTCCAGAAGGGGGTCTTTGGCGACGACGCGCAAAAGCGCACAAAAGAACTTTGTGTGTGCGCTCTCCTGTCCCCATGTTACTCGAGTAAGTGCCCGACAAAGGCCATTATTTTATACTTGAATACATTTCATACAACAATCGCCTGTTTGTTTTTCTTTAGCCATATTTTCACACCGGGGTTAAACAACGGGGGTTTATTGTGCTCTCCGCTCTGCGCGCCAAAAAGCGCGTTTGCGTCTCGTCTGCTGCGGTTTAATCTCTAAACCCTGCAGTGTGTGTGTGTTTTTGATAGCACACAGTTAGTGTTTAGCGGCATTAAAAGCAGGGGGTGGAGGAAAAAGTAGGAGAGAAAGAAGATATAGAGCGATTTTAAACTAAAAGGGGAATAAAGGGGCTTTGGGTATCTGAGGTGGTGGATATGGATGCGCAGTGAACTAAACGTAAAGCATTAAATCCCATTAATTCTGTATCTGATTTGTTGGCAGGAAAAGAAATGCGTTATATTTTAAAAGTTTCCATAACGTGCACGTTCCTCAGTTTGGTGCAGGAGTCTGTGGCGTGAAGGAAACGTGAGGCCGCGACGCGCACAATTTCCACAACACGACTTCTTTTCTCTCTTTTTATCTCTTTGTTAATGTTCAACACGAAATCCCCAAAACACATTCAAGAAATTCTTAGAGATAAAGCATTTTAGTTAATGAGATATAAGAATTGTTGCGCTTTACATCACCGTTAACCACGAAAATCTTCATTACTGCAGCTTGATGTCTTGGTTTCGAACGCACGCAAAACATTTAACAGAACAACGTTTATAAAGTGACATGAACATGAACTTTTTTGATATATACAACAAAGTGCGTAAAGCACCAATCATTTAATTAGTAATTAGTGGGGATTTAAGTGCTTTATTGTATATTTGTGTTTGTTTTTGACATTTTCTAAACTCTTCATTAATAATATTTTTATTTAATTATTTGGTTGTTGTATAAAATGAACACACGCGTTACATGACGTCATTTTAAAACAATCTTTATTATTCACTTCATCGCCACACTTATATTCTACAGTATGCAAAGAAAATCACAGCGAACTTAATTCAATAACCTAAATCTTACATGTTTTAATAAATACTTTTACACAGAATTTTATTATGTTGATCGATGATAGGAAATGCCAGATTTACAAAACAGTCGGTATATTCTCTAATTGTTTTGTAGTTTTCTTTCATTTTGAATGACGCTTTAAATAAAAGCGTCTGCTAAATGACTATATATAGTATTTATAGAAACATAAGATGATTGATAAAATTCTTATAAATTCCAAATTATTGATATAAAAATACAAATAAATATGAATTAAATTAAAGTACAATTTATACTGTACAATTATATATAAAGACAAATTTAACACTGTAAAGTGGTTTTATTGTAGAATAACTAAATATATAAAATGTAGTTAAGATGCCTTTTGGACTGGGATAGGTTTTAGCACCCAGTGACTCGATTGACTTCAATAAAACGATTGACTTTAATAAAACTGAAATAGTTTATATACTTTTAAAATAGGTTTTCAATAAAAGTTGACTTTTCAATATAAAGAATACAATCATCACTGCTATTTATTGAGTCAGTTGTTTGATTCTTAAAAACTTAACTATAAAACATATTTAGTACTTTATCTACAGAAATTCTGAATAAACGAGCAATAAGCCTTAAAAAAAGGTGATGTTAATAATAATCCTGTAAGAAATATAAGCAGATAACAGAGTTTAGCTTTGCACCTGATCATTTATTAAATATAAAGTGAATAATCAAGGCCTTCTTTTATTTAATTAGTTTTAATGCCTTAAAAATGATGAAATGCTGCTTTGTGAAATATTACATTGTAAAAATTGCTGTACAAGTTACATTCAATTTATTAGTTAGTAATAATTGAATTTAATGCTATAAACAATTATCAATAACAATAACGTGGCTCAAATTTTGATGACTTTTGGTTGTTATTTATTGTAATTCTGCTTCTGATAAGGTTTAATGTAGCTTTGTTCAGGATTTTATAAATTATAATGTATACAATTTGAGGTTATTAGGGAATAATGTATGGTTTCTTTAAATTATTTTTATACTTTTATTGTATTTTTTAAATATAAAACAATGCTATTGTACGCCTATACGTTTATTCCATGATAATGATTATTATTACTATTAATATTATGAATTATTTATAATAATATTGTCATTATTATATTATAAATTATTATTTAATAAGTCGGCCTTATAAATATATATAATATAATATTATTACTATATTGAAAATAGCTGTTTTAATTTAATCAGTCTTATTGCTGACAGGTGAAGATTTAATCACTGGTTCTTACATCTCTGGTGTCAGTGTTCCTTAATACAAGGGCGACACCATATGGATTATTCTAATAATACAACGGTTGTTACATACAATGGTTATCCAGCAGAGGGCGTCAACACACTCCACTACTCTGATATTAACTGATGATCTGAGCGTCTGAATCATACAGAACAAATACACCAACACATGATAACTAAATAATGAAGTTTTTTTGTATCCTTTTTAATGTTGTTCTCCGTTTTATGACGAACTGATTCCACTTTTCTTGGAACGCTTTCTAAAATTGCTGAAGTTGTATCTTTGGGAGTTTTTACACAGTTCTCAAAAGAGCATTTGTATGACCTATAGCTGAGCTTTACTTAAATAATAGGACGTGACTCACAAGTTCTATTGTACTTCATCTTAAAGATGTTAGAAGCTGCTGAGGTCAGGGCTGTAAGTTGGATTCGTTTACCATAGTTACTACTCAGCATTGGGGATCCAGGTTCGAATTCCAATCTATGTGAAGTTTCCATGTTCTTCCCCTTTCCATATCCTCTCACAGTCCAGAAACATGGATTGAAGGTGAATTGGCTGCTCTAAATTGCCGTTATCTAAATTGGCCTTTAATATTGTATGTGAGTGTCCATGTGAGTGAGTGTGTGCCCAGAGACAGATTGGCACCCTGTCCTGGGTGCATTTACCCTGCGTCCTTTATGAGCATGGGTGCTTCTGCTTAATCCTCTACTAGAGTCATGGGGGATTCCCAATGCCCATCCAGGGGAGAATTTTTCAGTGCTGGGAAAATACACCCAGGACAGGGTGCCAATTCATCGCTGGGTAAACACTCACTGACCATACCACACTGACCATACCAGGAAATTTATAGCAGTCAATGTAATTGAATCCATTACTTGGACTGTGGGAAGAAACCGGAAAACCCGCAGGAGCCCACGCAGACAAAGGTAGAACATGGAACTCCACCCAGATTGGGATTCAAACGTGCTAATCTCTAAGATGCCATGCGGCCCTATAAAATCTATTAGGGTTTTGTTTACTTGTTCAAATGCATAGTGTATTTCAAAAATGAGGTTGAACACAAGTCTGGACAGGGGCACTGTATATTCTGTTCAATTCTAGTAATTCAGTAATTCAATTTTTGCATTTTTTGCAGGTAGGATGTTTGCTGGACTAGGTTAAGGTGGTTTTGACATGTGCAAAGAAAAAATGAGGTTTAAATTGCCAGAAGGATGCTGAAGATAGAGTCACCAGGCAGGAGGAGGAGAGGAAGGCAAAGGAGGAGGTTAATGAATGTGTTAAGGGAGAACATGCTGATTGGAACAGTCTGCTGTGATGGAGGAGAATACTAAGTACAGGATTCTCCTCCAGATTGGATTGAAAAGTATCGAGCCATAAGGGCGATAAAGTGTTTTGTAAAGTCCTGCTATGACCCTGATTATAAAACAGGTATTTCCGGTCCTTAAATTTGATCACAATCACAATAACCCACATCTCTGACCGCCTCACATTTGTATAAATGAGCGATATAATAATTACTTTTTCCCGAAATTTTTCATAAACTGCGTTTTGTAATTTGGCCACTAGATGGAAGTATTGGATTGTTAAAGAAACCAGAAATCTTTTACGTGCGTTAGGACTGATTTTAAAAAAAACGGACTGGATTATGTCGCGGAAGGCGAGTTTATAAGCGTTTTTGCCTTCAGTCAAGGTATTTATAAATAAAACCTTGTTTTCTTATTATAGTGTGTATAACCGTTTGTGACGTGGTGGCGCTTGGGGGAGTGGCGGATCAGGGTTGATTAGCGCACCTGAAGCAGCTTTGCTTGATCACCGTGTGCCGCCTTATAAACAGAACAATCACACGTCACAGGGAGAGCGACCGACTACGGAGCTTGGACGGAGGACCCAGCACGGCCACCGAAAGAACTGTAACAGCTCAGGATTTCTTTACGCATACTTTATCTTTTAATTAAGTAATTATTCTCCCTAATACTAGTCCTATTATTTATGTAAGGGACTTCTGTATTTCTGCCACCTCTGTTGATTAATTAAGTCTAAAATAAATTATAGAACATGATGTCAGTAGGTGGAAGCAAAAGAACCATTCAGAGACTATTAAAAGATTTTAGCCAATCCCAATTCAGAAGGCGGGGCTTAAATGAATATGGGTTGGGTAAAAACAAACAAATCCCACCGCTGCTCTGCAGAGACGCAGAGTGAGCTGCGGTTACTGTAAGTGTAGCTTTGTTTTTCTGATTTATTAATATTAACAGGACCAGAAATGACGTAATAAGCAATTTAATTACTGTTAATTGAAGGCGTTGAGATGCACAGTTTAGTTGTTTGTTAATGTAGCCTATATATTAACGTCCGTAATCATAAATCTGTTGCGTATTTCGAATTAGGGTTTCAACTATTGGAATAAACTTTCCAGGATCTGTGTTGCACAAGTTGAAGACACAATTATAAAAATTATAATTTTTTTTAAAAATATTGCAATGATATATTTAATATAAAGACATTTAGGACAAGTGTACTTTAACAGGGGAAGTTTTTTTTTCCTGTTTAAGCATGATCTAGATCTTGTTTACATTTTTGCAGACGCTTTTATTCAAAGAGACTTACAAATATCCCAACTTGATGGTTGGGGTCAGAACACAGGGTTTATACAGCCCCCTTTACTATACCATATTTTGGTGCAGTAAAGTAAATAATTGGACTGACCGATTTAGAGGAACTCTTGTGTACTGAACAAAGTCCCACTAAACAACTTCGTACTGAATTAGAAATTATGGATCATTCAAAGTTTTCTAGTCTAAGACCAGTTAGTAAGTTTACAAAAGCTTTATACCAAATGCGGATTTGGAGAATGTTTGTTCTTTGTGTATTTATTACGAATAAGTAAAATAAATAGATTTATCTGGTTGTTAGTTACCTGATAACCCAGTTCCACATTTGAATAATTAATCAGTTCAAATTTCACATGGGATAGTCATAGGCTTGTGGTTAAGGAAAGCTAAACCTTTAGATTTGCGATCTGAAGGTCCCTGGTTCGAGTCCTGGTCCCACCAAATACTATGGCTGAAGGCACTTAACCCCAATTGCTCCCTTGGTGCTATATACAAAGCTGCCCACTGTTTTGGGCACATGTTCTCACTTCAATCAGTGTACTGATTGATCACTTCATCGCATTAACAGCTGGCTCTTTATGTATTTTTTGGAGTTTGGAGGTGTTTTTGTAGGCGTTTTGTGAACTACATTTTGTTTTCGATTTGTCAGAGAGTACTCTTCTGTGTTTGGACTCTGAATTAAGCTGAATTCAGTTTCAGAGCATTTGAAGTAGATGCAAATATGTTGAGCTTTTTTCCAATATGTATAAAATAAAAATAATTTATCTGATACTCTCTTGCATAAAATTAGATAAAATTAGTATGAAATATCACAATTTACTGAGAGTAAAGAACCAGCTAAGCTACAGTATTATCATTGTTATTGTTTTTAAGCAGAAGGTTCTTGAAGGGGGAAAAAATGACTTTTCTTGTTTCTTGAAATACTGAATAGGTCTTTGTGGTTTACACAAAAACTCAGCCCCATGGTTCGAATCCAGATCTGCGTGGAGTTTCCATGTTCTGCCCATGTCAGGTTTTCTCCAGGTTTGTCTAAAAGCATTGCGTCGTAGAAGATGAAAGGCACGAGGCTTGGAGGCAGGATTCCCACAACACAGAAGTGGTTTTATTGCTAACAGGCTGCAGTTACACTAAGCATGTTGGACTTACTGGCACTACTAATGGAAACCACAAATGTGTTCGCCATCTCACCAGTCCCGTTATCGGTCTCTCATGATGTCGCAGCTTATTAAGCGGCACATGGCAGCAGGTGGAGCAGCATCAGGTGTGCTAATAAAGATCACTGATCTATGCGTCGGTTTCGCTACTACCCCGTGTCACACATGGATTGAAGGTAAATTGCCTGCTCTAAATTGCCTTTCTCTAAATTGCCCCCACATAGTGTGTGTTTCTGAGAGATTGTGCCCAACGAGGTGTCTGTCCATGGTGTAACTGCCCACTGCCGAAAATGTTCTACCCTGTATGGGCATGCAGAACCCCCTCCTGCTGCTCTAGTCACTACTATAGGTTTAAGTGGAAGCTAATGAGATGAGATTTTACCATTTAGCTGTACTGAATGATATAGATTCAGAATTGCCACCGTGAGGTTGAGTAGTAGGTCAGAGTCAGGGCTTTGTATTGAATGCAGGCAGATACTTGGAACCAATATAGAAAGACGTGATGGAGTTACTTCAGTTTATTCAGAATGTTTGAATGTACAACAACCTTGAAGAGTTCTAAATGAGACAGAGGCTTTTTTTTCAGTGAGCTTGAGCAGACCAGTATGTTTGCGTTTTCCCATGTTAGATAGGAGTAGATTAGAGGCTTGAACTAACCATTAACTAGCTGCTTTGTCAAATAAAATTATGTACAAAATACTTTAAGATCTGTACTAAGTAAATTACAAAAGGTATTAAATACAATGTCTAATGTGAACATAAACTAGACCTGTATTTCTGTAGAACTACAGAGAGGGTTTTGAATGCTCAGCCCATGAAGATTGTGGCACACTTTGAACTGTGTTCATAGCTGGAACGGTTGCAAAGTTATGGGC
>JAOUQT010000030.1:6439409-6451121 GCA_025769995.1 Xyliphius kryptos
TGTGTGTGGATGTGTGAGTAAGTGTGTGCCCAGCGATGGATTGGCGCCCTGTCCTGGGTGTATCTGCCCAGCGCCCGAGACGTTCTTCCTGGATGGGCATGGGGAACCCCCCACGACCCTCATAGAGAAATAAGCGGATGAATGAATGAAAGTTGGCACAATAAGGTGCTTTTTTTCTAATTCACTTATGCCAGCACTTAAACTGTCTCTGCAATGCTAAGAATGATTAGCCACTCAAATCATACCTGCTTTTTGGTGATCCTGAACAATGTATGTAGAGATCAGTCTGTAATTTCAAAACTACAAAGTGCATCCATATGGTAAGTAACTAAGCAGCCAATAAGATTAGTAACATGAAGGTGGATGTACAAAGGTTTGTCCATTCTTCTTCCTTTTTTATTTCAGGCACTCGTAAATACCCAGTAAACATCAAAATTCCCTTATTTCTGAATTACAGTCAGAACAAAAGTCCTTGTTTTTATGCCATAGTGTCAGTTCCTGTCATGTTACACAGAGGGATGAATAGTCATCAACAATCATGCAACACTCAATGTCTTTGTAGTGCATATTCTGATGTAACTGTATAAATAAATGCTTATTATGAGCATAAATCCTCATAAATCCCTATGAGCAGCACAGTTTTTGAAAAAAAAACTACCCCTACTTTGCTAAAATCTGTATTTCACCCTTGAATCACAAAGTTCAAAGGTAAAATTAAATGTAAACAGAGGGAACCTTCATACCCTTAGTGTCAACTAATCAGCTCAAGCTCACTAAGGTAGCAAATTAAACAAATAACACAATTTGCGATAAGCCGATTTTATCATAAAAGGTCCTGCAAAGTGGTGATAACGAAGGATTTTGGTTTGGAAGGAAAGATGCAATCGGTTTCTTCCGTTATCTTGGGAAATTGAGCTTGGCAGAGTTATTTACACAAGCTAATTAACACCAGAGCCCGTCTATCTCCCCTTGCCAATTTCAAAGAGTAACAGCAATAATTACACAAGCTAGACTTTTGAAGTGACCTAAATATTTAGACTTAAAAGTAGTTTTACAGATTAAACTGGGAGAAAATCTACACAACCAGATGGCGACTCTATACGGCCTTGTTTAAGTGGTTTGGCAGTGATGAGTCGTTATTAGTTCAGCTTCTAGATCAGGTCTATTGTGGATTTCCGAGTATTTTTGGAAAAGGCTGATTGATCCGAGGTGTTAAGTCGTAAGTTTAATGAGGACTTTCCAGAAATGTAGAAACTGCTTTATGTAGGATAGTTTGTTTACCTGTGATGAAGTACTCGACTTGCTTATTGAAGTCCTCAGAATCCGCATCACTTGTACTGAGAATGGCAATGACTCCACTGGGAGGATCGTCTTCGCTGACTGTGCCTTTGTAGATCTCTGCCGTGAAGCGGGGAGGGTTGTCGTTCACGTCCACCACTGTTACTTCCACCTTGGTGCTTGATGTAAGTTGTACCTTTTCGCCACGGTCAGTAGCCAAGACTGCCACAGTGAACTTCTCCCTCTGTTCACGGTCCAGCTCCTTAAGAGTCGTCACCCAACCTGACTCGCTGTTGACAGCAAACAATTCTGCTATGTCCTCCGAGTCCTGAACTGGATTCAGACTATAGCTTACCTGTCCGTTTGTGCTCGAGTCCAGGTCTATGGCTTTTACTTGTATTACCGAGGTGCCTCCTGGGAGATTTTCTACTACAACAGCCTCATAAGGATCTGATTCAAAGAGCGGATGGTTGTCATTCACATCTTTGACTTGAATGCTAATATCAACAGAAGACACAACATCATTTCCCTCATGGTTACTTTGCGCCTGCAAAGTAAATTGGTACCATTTGGTTGCTTCATGGTCCAGTTTCTTCACCAGCTTCAGAGCTCCTGTGTCTCGGTCTAGCTCAAAAACCTCATCCCTGTTGCTCTCCAAGGTGTTTCCTTTCACTAAGCTGTACAACACAGGCTGCTCACTTTCTGCCTGAATCATATCAATCTCTGAGCCCAGAGGACGATCTTCCTCTATGGCAAACCTGTAGAAAGGCTCTGAAAACTTTGGTGTTTTGACCTCTGGGGAAAGGATCCTGACATAAACAGGTACAACTGAGGATCTTGAGGGGCTTCCACCATCTCGCGCACGAACCAGGAATGCATAGAGCTCATTTTCCAACCCAATCAAACTTTCTTTTGTCACAATGACACCGCTGAGTGGGTTGATCTCGAAGTTCTCTGCTACATTTTCCATATCCGCCTCGATGGTGTAAGTGATGTCAGCATTGCTACCTTCATCCATGTCAGAGGCTGCAATCTTAAGCACCACTGTTCCCCTGGGAACATCAGACGCAATGTTAGCTGTGTATTCTGCAGCTCGAAACTGAGGGGAATTGTCATTGATGTCAGTCAGTATAACGTTGATTGTGGAGAATCCAACTTTGCCACCACCATCCATCGCCATCAAGGAGATTGGAATTATTTTCTCCAGAGCATTCTCACGGTCAAGAGCATCCAAAGTAAAAATGTCCCCGTTTTCGTTGACGGAGAACTTGTGTTTTGCGATGTCATTCACAATGCGATAGGCGACTTGTCCATATATACCACTGTCCTCATCCGATGCTGGTGCTTCAGCAACCAGAGTTCCGATGGGAGCGTTTTCTGAAAGCTCAACTATAGAGTCAGTTTGAGGAAAGGTGGGATTATGGAAGTTAGCACTATTCACAGTGATTCTCACAAGAGCTGAATTCCTGAACACACCATCAGATACGGAAACGTTAATGTTGTGAAGAGGTGCTATGTGAGGCTTTCTGTGGTTGGAAATCACAAGAGCTCCAGAGTTTCTGTCCATGGCAAAGTTTTGTTCTTCGTTTCCTGACACAATTGAAAACTCCAGATTGTTGTTACCAGACATGTCGGCATCGGAGGCTCGAACCTGTGTGACGAAATGTCCACGGGGAGCCAGTTCGCTGATCGCTGCTTCGTATATAGACTGAGAGAACGTGGGAGCATTGTCATTGAGATCCATGACATCGATCACCACAGTAACTTCACTCGAAAGTGCAGGAACTCCACCGTCTATAGCTTGGACTCTGAGTCTATGTTGGGTTTGATCTTCATGGTCGAGAATGTCAGCTGTCCAGATAATACCAGCGTCACGGTCAATAGTAAAGTACTCAGAGCTCTTCTGATCTTCAACTATTTTATAGAACAGTAGCTTATTGTTTCCAGTGTCGGCATCAGAGGCAGATACCTGCACTACAGAGGTTCCAATGACGGAAGCTTCAGAAAGGCTCGCGTTATAAAACTTGACTGAGAATACGGGTGGGTTGTCATTTACATCCTCCAAAATAATGTCAACAAAAACATCAGCTTTAGCACCTGTGAGGGAGTCGGTCGCTCTAATACTGAGCTTGTAAGCAGGATGCGTCTCAAAATCCAGAGGACGCACCACGTGGATGACGCCAGTGTCGAAATTGATAAAGAACTGATTATAGGGATCACCCTCGGAAATGGTGTAGACCACTTTAGGCCCTTCAGAGTTGGTGGCTTGCACATGAACAATCGGGGTATGTAGCTTCACATTCTCAGGGATTTCCAGACTGTAGAATGGTTTATCAAACACTGGTATGGCTTTATCGACTACAGTTATAGGCACCTCCACAGTTGCTGATAATGGGGGTATCCCACTGTCAGTTGCCACAACGGTGACCAGGATCTCTGGGTCCTCCAGGTCTTTCTCAAACAGCTTTTTTAGAGACAGCTCACCTCTGGAACTTATCTGAATGTGTTCATTAAACTCCTGTAGGTGGTACTTTATTTGAGCATTGTCTTCGGCATCGGCATCCACCGCAGTCACCTGTCTAATCATGTGGCCAACCTCCGCATCCTTTTGAATCAGTGCGTTATAAGGCAAGTTGACAAACATGGGTGGATTGTCATTGACATCTTCAATAACTACAGTTACAAGGATGTGTGCTACCTCAGCTAACTTGTCCTCTTTGCTCACTTCCACCACAATGTCAAAGGTGTCTTGCTCCTCGCGGTCGAAAGGTATACCAGTCAACGACAAAACTCCAGAAGTTCGGCTAACCTGGAATCTTTTATCAGGGTTCAGGATGGTGTAAAACACTGGCTCGTTAACTTGGACACCCACAGTGGCAATGACAGCAAGGGTTTTCTTATCTCTCAAGTTCTCCTGCACAGAAAACCTGTGGGAGTTCTGAGTAAACTTCAAACTGCTCGCTTTATTCTCCCGGATGTTAATCTTCACCGACGCCATATTGGAAAACCTGCCATCAGACACTCTGGCTTTCAGCTCATACCTACTTCTCAGCTGCGTGACATTTTGGATGGTGATCGCTCCGGTGAGTTGGTCTATTTTAAATTTGTCTCCAATGTTCCCCTCTGCAATGGAATACAGAAGTCTCGCGTTTGGTCCTGAGTCTGCATCACTGGCATTAACTGTAATGACCTTAACACCTTTGTAAGTTGGCACCAAAACAGCAGCCTCGTAAAAGTCTTGGCTAAATTTTGGTGGGCAGTCATTCACATCGATGACTTCTATGGTCACATTGGCGGCTTTCTCGGCAAAATGACGTGGGATGCCCATGTCATGGACCTGAACTGTGAAACGGAAAGTCGATCTCTGTTCATAATCCAATTCAGCTGTAGTCCTGATGGCTCCAGTACTGGAATCTATAGCAAAATAGTTGTGGGCATATGGTTCCACGATCTGATAAACAAGTCTGGCATTGCTATCATGGTCCAGGTCATGAGCCCGAATGACTAAGGGAGTGCTGTCTTTGGTGAGCACCACACTTTTTACAGGAGAAGATTCACTCACCATCCCTTTAAACTCATCCTGGATGAAGACTGGAGAGTTGTCATTTTCATCCTTTAGGTGAATAACGAGCGTAGCATTACTTGCTTGACCCGCCATGTTTATACCCTGGATGGTTAGTTGGTAGGATGGTACTGTCTCATAATCCAAAACTTTTTGTGTCACGACCACTCCAGAGTTGGGATTAATGTCGAATGCTCCGTTTATATTTCCATCCTTGATCTGATAGAACACAGACGACTGACTAGTGGCTGTTACCAGCGTAACAAAGGTTCCAGTTGATGCGCTTTCACTCACTTCAGCCGCAAACTCCTTTTTGGTGAATTTTGGCTTTGCGTTATCAGAGATAGTCACAGTCACATCCACAGTTACAGTAGCGCTCAGGGGTGGAACTCCTCGATCCGTAGCTTTTACCATCAGCTCAAAATGATTGTTGTTGCTTCGGTCCAGCTCTTTCGCCACGCTGATGGTCCCCAGAATGGGATCGATGGCAAATGAATTAGCAACATTTCCTGTGAGAAGAGAAACACACACATTGTATTATATAATGCTTGGATACAGTATTGATTTTAATCTTGGAACAACTTTACTTTTATTATTGATTCTTCACTAAATAAACTTTTAACCATATTCCTTTAACCTCTAGCTGATCTAAGTAATCTTTTCTATTTTAGACTTTTCTATTGTTCCACTACTTCATTAATCCTCTGACACTAAGTCACCTAAAATAAAATGTCCACCATAAATGTGGGCAACTTCAGTAGATTTTTAACTCATTAACATTTTCACTGTGCAATACTCAATATAGTAAGTGCAATGGACTATGACCACAATGAAGAGTGCTGACTGTCTGGCATTTACAGTTCAGTTAGCTCCAGTCATGCAAGACTTCTCAAAAATGTGCATTCTCGACAGGGCACACAGTGTCAGTGGAGGTTCCCCCCCGCTGTCGAAACACTAGCTATTTATTAAGATAATAATGATGGGAAATGAATGGGAGGGCTCCGCGTGCTTGATGATGCTATTTAATGTTTTTTTTTTGGGCAATATCTTCTTTTTTAAGCTCTCGCCACTCCATGAATTTCTCAATCTATTATCTCTTTATTTAAGCAGTGACGTCTACGCTTTGTACCATCCATGATTGTAGGACTGGTGGGCTGAATCTCTTGCTGTGTCCCTACTTTACAACAGAGGCTTTATAGAAACAAGGCTCAAAGGGACACACTGACAACTCGACAGAAATGCTCTGCCTCTCACTTTGAGTCTGTGGAGACACTTTACCTCTGAGAGCCGGAACGTTTAATGTGTCATTGTGGAGCTGAGAGCTTTGGGGAACAGGCCAACCATTAAAATTCTTTAAACGATAACATTTTCAACTCAAGCTGTTGACGGCTAAGCAATTACTAAAATTCCTATAAAAAAAAAAAAGGAATTCCTATTTCCACAGTCGGAAACTGTTTACTGCATTATTAGAACCACGATGCCTAAAACACGCTGCCTATTCAACAAATGAACATGGTAATGACATAACACACTGGAACAAAGATCATGGACTGTTTAGAGCTGCACTACACACAGTTTTGAGGTGTTAATTATTTACGTTAATAAGCTTTTACACAATATACACAATTGAGTCGAATTTTAACGTCATAAAAAACGCATGTGGTCATAATCTAGGTTGGTTTTCTCAGAATTTGCATTACATTTGGTTATTTAGCAGAGGCTTTTGTCCAAAGCAACTTACAAGTACCCCAAAAGGTCAGTACACAGGGTTACACCCAAAATCCCCCAAGGGTCTTGCTCAAGGACCAACATTGGTAACTTCAGTGGACCTGGGATTTGAACCCACAACCCTTAGATTGCTAGCCCAACACCATAACCACTGAGCTACCACACCCCTACCTCTGGTGAGGTATCTCAGTAGTTTGGGTGTTGGACTAGCAATCCAAAGGTTGTGGGTTTAAATCCCAGGACCACTTAAACTATCAATGTGGTTCTTTGAGCAAGACCCTTAACCCTCATTGCTCCAGGGATTCTGTATGTATCCCTGTGTTCTGACCCCAAATATTAAGAGTGATACTTGTAAGTCGCTTTGGATAAAAGCGTCTGATAGATGACCAAATGTGATTACAGTGCAGTATAATGTACTTTACAAAAACTGAACTGTTTCCAGCAACTAGTTGAGAGCACACAGTTTTCAAAAATACATTTCCAAGTTTAAATCCCACCAACGCTGTCAATGTGGGTTCTTAATCAAAACCCCAGAGGGGCTGTATGATGAACCATGTTTTGACCCCAACCATCAAGTTTGGATACTTGTAAGTCACTTTGCATAAAAGCATCTGCAAAATGACCCGATATTGTAATATAATGCGTATTTATTATAAGTTATTGTGCAGGATCTGGTTGATCAGGATCTTGTCAGAAGACTGTGGTGGATCACCAAGGTACCAGACTGTAATTTATATGGTTCAACTGGTTGTCTTGTGAGCATATTATTATTATATTACATAGTCTGTGTTGCTCAGACTATGTATTCACTCCTACTGTGCTCTGTCATAGATTAGAAAATCTTCTTAATGCTTTCTATTCATCACTAAAACCTACAAAATATATAAGAAAAGCTACCAATCACAACTACACAACAGTGTTTAGTGACACTAATGTACTTTAAAATTCATTCAAACATTCTGAAAGTCTCAGTTTCATTAAATCTAAATGATTTAAACAAGGTTTGGCATAAATTCGTCATTAGACTGTTGGGGGACTGTGTTGCTGTTATTAGCAATCTGAATTAGGTGTCTGTTTGATGAGCTCTTAATTAACTGCTCAAGGACAAGTATGATGTTCACAGTGAAAATGGAACCATCAGTTTTTAAACCCCTTAGTTTTTTTGAGGGCAGTGGTTGGATGTTTAGGGTCCTAAATGGGTAAAAAAAAATGGTCCCAGTAGGGGTGTAATGGTACACTGTATTCTTTACAAACCGGGCCACATTGTTTATGACACGCTTTAGCACACAGAATACAATGGTACAGAATGGGCGGAGCCAAAAAAACAAGGCGTAACTAAAATTAAGAGGTTACACCCAGGTTGAGTTATCTTCGCTGTAAACACCTTTGAGCATGTGATGCTAAGTGTGGCTTTAGAGGCGAAGTCAGATCGTGAGTGGAAACTATACACTGAAATTACATACACTGCTTTATGCAACTCAACCATGTGGGAGGAGTTTAAGTCCCTGTGAATGTGCTAATCAACATAGATAACCAGAGCTTATTAAAACCATTATTCTCGTCTAACGTTTACACTAATTTGACTAAACCTACGTTGTTTTACACGTAAACGTATGTGGGCTTAATCCATTGCTTCCATCACAGGGGTTACTGTTTGGAAACCCCGCAATGTAGCGTGGTAGCTCAGTGGTTAGGGTGTAGGGCTAGCAATCTAAGAGTTGTGGGTTCAAATCCCAGGTCCACTGAAGTTACAAATGTTGGTCCTTTAGCAAGACCCTTAACTCTGATTGCGCCAGGGATTCTGTATGCAACCCTGTGTTCTGCTTGTAAGTTGCTTTGGATTAAAGCGCTGCTAAATGACCAAATGTAATGTAGCGGAGTTATAAGTAATTTATATATTTAAGGGTTTTATTAACCATTTACATACTTGTATAAACACTTTATATGCTATTGAAGATGTTCTAAACTCTTAGACCTATGAAAATTTAGCAAAATATATAGCGAGAAAATGCCGGGATTGTAATGCTTTGGAGAAGTCTGGTTTGTTTTACCTTCAGCCGACAGAAGAGAACGTTGGGAACAGATATAAACTCGCCATTATTTTCCACAAACTCTCAGGGAAGCATGGTGGCTTAGTGGTTAGCACGTTCGCCTCTCAGCAATGGGGATTTCTGGTTCGAAGCCCAATCTGGGTGGAGTTTCCATGTTTTCCCAGTGTCTGCGTGGGTTTCCTTAGGGTTCTCCGGTTTCCTCCCACATTCCAAAAACATGGCTTAATGGTAAATCGAATGCTCTGAATTGCCCTCTATAGTGTGGGTGTGTACCCAGCGATGTATTGGCGCCCTGTACTGGGTGTATCTGCCCAGCGCCTGAGATGTTCTCCCCTGAATGGGCATGGGGAACCCCCTCTTGGCCCTCAAAAAGGAATAAGCGGAAGATATTGAATGAATGATTGAATAAATAAACTCTACTAAAGCTTTATATTCTAATAAAACGTATATTTAAGTGATCAGTTAGGTCCAGTGGGAAGAAAGAAGAAAGAATCACTCTGTACAGCATGCATGCGAACTTCATCCTTGGGCGTCTTAAAGAGACAGTAGTCCCTCCAACGTCCATACCAGAGTGGGAACCGAACCGTTACACCTCTAGGTTCCAGGTTTAAGTCCCTTGCTCAAATGAGTAGCTATTTTTTCGAGCTTGAGTAACCCTGGGTAGCTCAGGCAGTAATCCTGCAAATCACTCTGAATGTATACTCTCACTGAATGTTGTAATCACCATGCTGTAACTCTGACACCAAATCACAGATTGAATGAAATCAGATCTTTGTACCTGACTCAATACTGTAAACAATCTCTCCATTCTGCCCTTTGTCCTTATCCAGAGCCGTAACCTCGAGCACCGATGACCCGACGGCAGCCGATTCGAACACACGCGCTACATACGGCACCCCGAAAAACCATGGCGCATTGTCGTTAGCATCCTCCACATTGACGATCACACGCACAAGGTTGCGCTTCACCGGTATGTCCTGGTCTCGCACCTGTAGAGGGACAAAAAACAAAACAAAACAGAAAGACGTGTATAAGAAATGACTAGAGTGATTTACCTCAGAAAAATTTTTAACCACTCGATCTTTTCCTCAGGAAATAAACTGTGGCACGTTTCCTTCATTTGTCTAAGCCACGCATCGATAGTTCACAGACAGAGAGTCAAACAAGGCAGAGAGAACATCAGGTGGGGGGCCGCCTGACTAACTCATCATCTTGAAAAACTGAGACAAATCAATTTGGCTAAATAAACATCACCCGGCAACAATCTGGAGTCTCACAAATAAAAGAGACAAATTGAACTAATTAAAGAACAAACCAAATCAATGGCAACTTCCAGACCACTAACGACCTGCAAGTTCGTTTTGTCCTAATGACCTCATAAGTCTCTAATTAGATCTCTTCTTTGGAAGAGCGCCAGACAAATACTGACCGGTAAACCATAAAAAATGTAATATATCATTTCTCGGCTGACATTTTATGCCATTATATTCACCTGTTAACACTTTATTAGATTTACATCCATGTTTTTACTCTGTCCTTTTATTTTAGTTTCACTTATATATACTCACTCACTCAATCACTGATTAACTCATCACTAATTCTCCAACTTCCCCACGACCTACAAGATTGAAACTTGGCACCGCCATTTCCCACTATGCACTTGGAACAACTAAGCAGTTTTCACTTTCAAATTCCCACCGGGGGGCCCACCAGGGGACCCAATTTGAAACACGGGCCCTGATTAAATTGGGCACTTCCACTCACCTTACAAACTTTAAATTTGGCAGAGATTTATAGGATAACCTCTACAGTCATAGAGATATCAAAAATTCAAAAAAATTCCCACGGGGGACCCACCTGGGGACCCAATTCAAAATATGGGCCCTACTCTAGCAATTGGCGCATGGGTAGAGTGGAAAAGGATGACGTGAGGCGCTTGGTGTACAGTGATTGGCGTTGTTATTACATTTAACGTATCAGAAACCTGCACTTTTTCTTTTCTTTTTTTTAAATTTAATCAGATGAACCACAGCAACGCGTGGGGGATGCAGCTAGTTAATCCCATAAAAACGGAATCATCTAGCTAAAAAGCAGGTGGATGCTGGTTGGGGGTGGTACCCTAGGATCTTTAAAGACCATAAACCACCCCATCATGCATATATGTTATTATGGCATCAATACATCATAACAATATATTAAACCTGTATTGTGGGGACATTATGTGTATAAATCTCTAAAATTAATTCGTGAGAGGCCTGTATCCGCTTCTCTAATTATTTATTGATTACACTATGATTACTTCAAATCATATAACATGAGCGCTCATCAGCCAAGAACTGTAATTACTGTCAGCCAGATGTTAGTCTGTCAAAACCGACAAATAATTCATTGCCCTTTAAAGCTATGCTTGTTTTAACACCGTGCTTCTTTGTGGAACTGATTTATACGTTCTGCTACTTCACGCACTTACTATAAAACTATTTTATGTTTGAGGCCAATTTTTTTTCCAGATTAAGGCCTTGCTCTGTAGCTACTAAACATCTGTCAACTCATAGTGAACGTATGCATGCATGGCCAATATTCATATTCATGTGAGCGCAGATTTTTTTTAGCAGCTGTTCTGAAAGCATCTTTCTAGTTAGAAGGTAAGTTAGGGGTTAGAGCTGATGCTCATAATTTCTTAAATTAAATGGAAGTTATGATGCAGAAATGGCCACTATTTATTGCTTATTTTGGATGCGGCTGCTGTTTCATTTTTAATACCGTAATTGCAATCATTAATGGCCTGTGTGGGCTATTAATTAAAGGCATGAATTTAAATGCTGACTTTTGTCAAAATGCTTTTATTAGGGCCTGGTCGAAGATGGAATTATTTGTATGGCAATCGATATTTATTACATATGTTAATTAAGATATATTAATATTACTATTTGAAAGTTTTTCATTCTAATTTATGTGTTTACATTCCGAGTTCTATAAAAAATATGAGGCAAGATTCAGAAGTGTATTGGGACACGATGTTTCTAACCCTCAACAAGTAGTTACTGGAGTCCCGCAGGGCTCAGTACTCGGACCCCTCCTCTTTTCACTATA
>JAOUQT010000030.1:6456982-6470826 GCA_025769995.1 Xyliphius kryptos
CCAGTCTGGCTATTCTCCTCTGAATTCTCACATCAACAAGCTATTTTCGCGCACAAAACTGACCCTCACTGGATATTTTCTCTTTTTTGGGCCATTCTCTGTAAACCCTAGTAATAGCTGTGCGTGAAAATCCCAGTAGATCATCAGTTTCTGGAATACTTAGACGAGTCTGTCTGGAACTAACAACCATGCCACGTTCAAAGTCACTTAAATCACCACATTTTGATGCTCGATTTGCACATCAGCAAATTGTCTTGACCACATCTACATGACTAAATGCACCGAGTTGTGGCCATGTTATTGACTGATTAGATATTTCTGTTAACAGGCAATTGGAGAGGTGTACCTAATATAGTGGGCAGTGAGTATTTACAGAGAGTACATGCTAAAATGTGGGAAACTTCTGATATGATATAAAGCTTGTATCCGTTTGATAAAATGATTTGTGGTGTAATTTATGGCAATTAACCACCTGGACTGCAGGACAAGCAACATCTTAAAAACCTACTTCTGTCTTAATTCAAAAATCACAGACTACTATGAGTGTTTGATTCCTGGGTGGATGTATGTGTGTATATGTGTGTATCCAGGGTTCCTCTGTAGTCCTACCAGAGCTCCTGTGTGAGAGTGTAATTACAGAGCTTTGAGCCTTCGTTCACCCTTATGGCACAGTAAACACATGCGCGCACACACACTCACACACACACACACACAAAATACACACAGAAATAAATAGAAGATCCTGAATTACTCACTACCTACACACACAGAAAGAAATATTGGAAGAAAGAAATGATGAAATGGTTGAAATGTTGTAAAGAAACGAAAGGATGAAATGAGGAAAACATTTATTAAACGAAAGTTAACAAAAAAGAAAGAAAGAGACAGAAAGAAAGAAATAATGAAAAGATTGAAAAGACAAGAATAAAGAAGTAAAAGAAAAATGAAATAAAGAAAGAACAGCAGGAGAAAATGAAAGAAAACAAAGAAAAAAAAAATCAATAATTTATTTAAAAAAAGAAGAGAATAAAGAAATAAAGACTGAAAAACAAAGATAATAGGAAATTCAAATAACCAAACGAAAGGAAACAAAAATGAAAAGGACAGCCCATAAAGATGAAAGTGAAAGTGATCGATTTTGCCACTATGTTTGCACACAGCGGAATTGGTCCTGGGGGTTAGGTGCCTTGCCCAACGGCACTTCAACCATGACTTGTCGGTACTTGGAATCAAACCAGGGACCTTCCGGTCGCAAGGCTGGTTCCTTAACCATAAGCCTACGACTGCCCCAGATGGAAAACATCAAAATACAGAAAGAAAAAAAAGATTCAAAAGTTAAAAAGAGGGAAATAAAGAAAGACAGCAAACAAAAAAGAAAAGAAGACGGACAGAAACAAAATACAGAAGTTCAAGAAAAGGTAAGAAAAGAAGAGCAAGAAACAAAGAAAAAACAGAAAAAGAAACGGAATATAGAAGTAAATGAGAAAAAGAAAGAAAACTAGAAGAAAGAAAGAACAGCAGGAAAAAGGGCAGGGCATACATTCAAGCAAGGAAATAAAGAACCAATGTACTAAAGGAACAACGATATCAGGTAATTATAATGACAAAAAGTGAAAGAAAGACAGAATTAAAGAAACAAAATAAAAAATGGAGGATTGCAAAGACAAAAATAAAGAAGGACATTGAAGGAAAAAAGAAAGAAAGAAGAGCAGAGTGTGAAGGTTCAATTAGCAGGATAAGAGAACAGTTTTGCTTAAAATATTGCAATGCACACAACATTATGGGTGAGTTCAAAAGAGGACAAATTGTTGGTGCGATGAATCATTAAAAGAAAAATAGAAAATAATAAGAATGTATTAAAAGAAAGAAAGAATAATAATGAATAAAGGAAAGAAAGAAATGCAGAAAGAAATGGAAATTATTTTATGTATGTAAAATTAATGCATTCAAAAAGTAATTGATTATCAATCTAAGCTAAATTATAGACAATGGATCCACATTTAAAAGAAAAATAATATGTAAATTAAATTATAATGACATCATACCACTTTCAAAATATAGTGGCAGCTGTTTTTATGGCAATATTTGTATTTTGTTTGTAAGTGTCTGAGGCACTGAATATCTCTAAATCCAACTGAGACCTTGCAGTTGTTTAGACTAATGCTAAGGAGAAGGCGTTTAGCTGTGTTATTGATTCAAGCATGAGAATTTTTTTAACATTCCCCTCAGGAACAGGAATTCCCCTCGAACCCAAACTGTATCTCCAGGTTACAAACTGTGAATTACAGGAAGGAAAGAATCTGTGAGATTTCTTATCTTTTTAATCACACACACACACACACATATACGGTTGTATTATTAACCCACATGCTTGCTGCTCTCCTTCACAGAGTTAATGTTCAACGAAACCAAAACCAACTCTTTTTTTTGTTTCTTCCATTTCACTTCCCTGGAAAAGGGCCATGACAAAAAGACGGAGAAAACACAGACCCATATTTGGCCTGAAAAACTGCATCAGGATTTGAGTGTGAGAAAAACACTGGACCACACAACACCACCGCTAACTCTGTGCGGGGCGGGGGTGGTAAGGTGGTGGGGCGTAATCCCATTCTAAAACAATCCTAGACTGGAATTACTTTTAGGTTTGCTATATTTTTAGCAATCATTACCATAGGTCATCTCAAAAGGTTAGCGCCTAGTAAAATTTCATCACACAATCGCAAACTTAATCAAAATTATAATCATTATATATAATCATATAATTATAATCATGTAATCATAAAAATTATAATGGTTAGCATGAAATGTTGACTTTAATAGATTAAATTAAGACATTAAGTTACATGCTAAAATAAAGTGTAATGGTCTGTTTTAGTAAATAGCCTAATAATATTTGGCTGGCTAGAAAGCTATTTAGGCTAACTATATCTATTAAAAGCTGCATTTCATGATTAGCGCTTAGCATAAAGACTTTCAACAAAGTGCTCAGTATAAAGTTTTTAGCATTAATATGTTTAGAAATCCACGTACTGTAATAACTATAAACTTTGCAAATTTAATGCTAGCTTACACACTTTTCGATAAACACCGCTACAGGTAATATACTAATGTTGATAAAATTATAATAGTTACAAATGAAAATTAAAACAAGGAGTTTTTTTCTGATATAGACAGAAAAAATATTATACGAAAGTTAGTTATAGTTAGTTGATAGTTAGTTATAGTAAATACTCAGCGTTACTAATAAAAGACACAATATGAAAACTATTTTGCTATTTAGATAATATATATATATTTATTTAGATAGCTACACTGCACTACATTTCTATATTAAATTATGTAAAGGCAAAATCAGAATGGAAGTGACACACAATCGTCACTATTTACCTCAGATTTACCTCTATTTACCTCAGACATAACACTGAAAATGGAAGCACGGTGGTGTAGTGGTGCTGTTGCATCACAGCAAGAAGGTTTAATTCCCTATTCCCAAGTGGGACATTTATGCGTGAAATTTGCATGTTCTCCACATGTTCGAGCGGGTTTTCTGCTGGTGTTCCTGATGTAGTTAGTTAGTATCATGAACATCAACATTTACCTCAGAAATTTTGTTAAATAATACTAAAAAACAATTCAGTGTGAGACTTAGCATGTAAATATGAAGAAATACACATGGAAACGGTGAATTTATCTCGGGGAAATACGTGTAAAAAAAATGAATAACTCTTGCTGCAGTTGACCTCTGAGAGCCTGGAATAAAGGTCGCTAAGTTTCAGTTTTTTCCTGCTTAAAACTTCCAACACACACACACACACACACACGGTAGGAGACCTATTTTCACCTCCATGCTGCTCTTAGTTCTCACAGTGAGGATTAAATATTCAGAACAAGTCAATTTTGAGAATGTAAAACATTCCAACAGCGAAGAGAAAAGAGAGAGAGAGCGTCTGGGAGAGAGAGATAGAGAGAGAAAGAGACAGAATACTAAATGAAGTTTTTCCAACAAACAAGACTTTATAAGGAACCCTTCTGTCAGGATCAGCATACCAGCTCGGGTGATCTCCCAACAACCCTTCACTAAAAGACATGCACATACACACATTACCCACAATGCACCATGAGGCTCAAAGAAAAGGCCTGTGAAAAAATTGCGTTTTATGTTGGTAACAAGCGGAACATACCAAATAATAGCAAAACAAAAAAAAGCAAATATGACAGTCAAAGTCTCCAGAAGAAGTGCAAGGTTCTCTAGGAGACTCAGTGAAGCTTGCCAAATAACTACATTCAATGTCCTCCACTACATTTCTGAAACATCTTTGCTTCATGCCACGTCTTTACATGTGACTATGAATTTTTCACAGTACTGTACCGTAATTAGCTCAGAGATTTTTATGACTGTACTTTGGGAGATGTTGACTTCTACTTTTGTAGCAAAAGCAACCTTCACCCTGACCATGACAGTGGGAAAGCCAATGCCTAGCTGGCAGTGCAGGATGCAAAGCAGGACCAGCCCCAAGACTGGGTGCCTTTGTAGGATGCACCCACACACACACACACACTTTAGATGCAAGGCTACTTTAGATGCAATAGTGAGCCCAGAAAATGTCTTTGTAAAATGGAAGGAAACTACAATACCCTAGAGAAATGTACACCGACAAGGAAAGAACATGCAGACTCCACAACAATAGGACCTAAGACTCAGTTCTACCCAGGAATCTAACTGTGACCTTCTTGCTGTCAGACAGTGGCATTAAGAGATAGGTGGTAACGAGATACAGTTACCCTGTTACATTTACTTGGGTACGTTTTGAAAAAATTATAGTTCTAGGAGTAATTTTAAATGACTATACTTTTTACTTTTACTTGAGTATATTTGTAAAGAATAAACTGTATTCTTACTCCGCTATATTTGGCTACAATGAGCTCCTTAATTTTCTTTTTACCTCGTTGATTTTATACGCGTCATTATTTTTATCCCCCTCGCGTATGCCTTATTTTAATGTTTTATTTAGTCAGAGAGTGAGTTCCAAAGGCTCTACCACGTGACTGTGTATAACGAATCAAACGTAGTCGTGCAGTCTCGTCACGTGACCATACTCAATCTCAGCTGCGGGACGAGTTAGCTTAACAATATTCGGTCGTAGCAAGCGGATGAAAAATGTCAGAATCAGTGCCGGTCGGCAACGCAGACGATGAGGAACACAAATGGTTTCATATTGACAGCATGTTTACCTTAAAAGATCCAGAGTCTTCTGTGTCTACCAAAACAAATGGACATTTTAGCATTCAATCATCTAACTTGAGGAAACATCGAGCGGGAATTTTTAAAAATTTTTCTGGAGATAGGCGAATGTTATTTTTTTTTGAGTTTACATATCTTATATACTTCTCCTAAGTCTTTTTTAATGTCTTGCTCTACCTGTAGGATCACAGATTTATTTTTAATCCACAAGGGAGTTCGACCCAACAAACTAAGTACACAAACTTCCCAGAGAAAGCACATGTCTTCTTCCAGTGAAAAATGCAAAAATTATTTATTTATTTATTATTATTTTATTGATTTTAATTTTTATTTAAATGGATCGTTTTAATTTAAGCTGTTTTTTAATTAATTAATTTCAAATTATTTTATTGGTTGGATGATCTCTAACATGTGTTTCTGATTGAATGCTTGTGTTAACAAATAGATCAGACGTTACTCGAGAAGTTACTCAGTACTTGAGTATTTTTTCACAAGCACCTTTTTTACTCCTACTTAAGTAATTTTGTGGATAACTACTTTTTACTTTTACTTGAGTCATATTATTCTGAAGTTACGGTACTATTTTTGGCTATCCTACCCATCTCTGGTGGCATTACCCATTATGCCAGCTTGATGCCTGTGGTAAAGTGATGATGGTGAGATATTAACAATAGTGTCTAATGTAGAGTTTACTGTGAATAGTTTAATATTTGTATATGTGTGTGGGTGTGCACCCTACGATGGAGTAGTGCCCTGTCTAGGGTTGTTCCTGCCCTTGCAACCAGAGTTGCCGGCTGAGTTACCCATGACCACTTGTGAATTTAGTGGAAAACAATGAATGAAACAATAAATGGCAAGATATCTAAAACTATCTAATGATGGTAAGATGCTGATTTCTTTACAATGATTCTTTCCCTTGTGTGTGTGTGTGTGTGAGTGTGTGTATGGGTTTGTCTGTCTGTCTTTCTGTTTCTGAGTTACTCTCCTTTGCTAGTGCGAGTTGTGTGAGAAATTTGAAAACTGGCTCATTCTGAACTGACGTGCAATCTGACGTGAAAACCAGAAGAAACTGAGGCAAGCTGGCATCTCCCATCCTCTCTCTCTCCCTTTCTCATAAAAACACACCACAACCCTGCATTCAGCAAATGAGATATTTGGTGCAGCTAATAATTATCGGACGAGCTAAATTAAAGGCTTCTGCGCCCAAAATGCTAGCGTTGCTAATATAAATAAAGGTAATTAGACTAACCAATAGGCTTGAAAGGCTGTTAAAAGGCACACAGAGTTCTTTACGGTGATAATATATCACAACCTTTCGATTCACCACAATTTACTGTCCCATTATTATTTATTGCCTGGATGCCATTTCGACTCAGGCTCGCAAGAGACTGTGCTACAGTTCTACTTTGTATTTCTATCCTGTGTTTTTAAACATTTTAAACCTTGTACATACAGAATATGTTATATAACTATGATATCCTCCAACCCTTTCTATTTCTGGCACAGACCCACACCTAGACAGAAGAAGGGCTCTGATCCCTTTCATGGCACTTCATCAAGAAACATTATTCATCCATAGAGGAAACACGCTGACAATACAATACAGAGATACAAATTCAATATATAATTAATATGTAATATAAATATAAATTTAATTTAAATCCAAAATTATTCTAAAAGATTCTGTTTTAATTTAGTCAAATTAAAGCAAAATAAAGATAATGCGGTTCATAAGTTCATAGAAGAAGACAAGAAAAAGTCAAACTGCAGATAAAATTAAAAAATCTTCTAGAACATGATATACGTTCTTATTTAAACAGGAATATAACATCACTAAAACGCCAGAACAAGACGTTGGACAGGAGCATTAAACTAAGTAGACAAACACAAACTAAACATATAGACGCAAAAAGCAATTGCAGGGTCCAGGCTGGATATAGTTATATTTAGAGGTCATGGAGTGTACCTACCTACTAAATACATGCATAGGTAACAGACTGTGTGACTACATTAGGATGATGAGGGGAAAAAAAGAGAGAGAGAGTATTTATTGTGTTTTTGGACCCCGTATAAGCACAGGAAATTGGAGCTTCATGGTACTGTGGGGACAGTGGTAGCATACTCATTAAGAATATTGACCAAATAAGTTAATGAGTTCAAATCCCAATACTACCAAGCTGCATCTGCTGGAACCTGTTTAGTACTGTACCTAAGCTAACTAGCAAAATGACCATCTTACATAATGACTAAAAATTAATACTATTATCTTAAAACAATATAATTCTAAAACGAATATGATCGATGATAAAAATGATTATGGTTATAAAATTAGAACATTTCAGGTTATGCACCTAAATCCTATAAATTATTGATTAAACCTCAAATAAAAAAATGCCTGTCAACTCTCCAACTATAGACCGATCTTGCTGACCTTTAACAAGTAATGTACTAGAAAATGTTGTAGCACAGCAGTTATTGTTTCCTACAAAGGAACAACATCCAAGAACTCTGTTAGTCATCACAGCACAGATACAGCACTGGTTAATATAGTTAATGACCTTTTAGTGGCATCTGATCAGGGTTGTGTATCCTTGCTTGTGTTGCTTGAGCTTTTGATATCATTGATCATTTTTTTCCATCACAGACTGGAGAATTATGCTGGAACTCTGAGTTTGGCATATTTATTTATCTGAAATATGCATCTGTTTAGCTGGAAGCTTATAATTTTTACTTTAAAACTGAACGTGCATATGTAAGCTGTTAACATTTCACAACATAATAAAGTTAAATCTGACATATATTTTTGCACAATGCTTATACTTACCACTTTTGCTATCAATGCTGAAGAAGCCTTGTGGATTGCCACTACTGATCTTGTAGCTTAGTTTGTCTCCAGAGCGAGTGTCAGGGTCGAAGGCATCAATCTGGATGATCGAGACGTCTTTGGGAGAGTTCTCCATGATGGACGGGTAGTACAAGGGCTCAGAGGTTTGGGGCGCGTTGTCGTTGACATCCTGCACCTCGATGTAGATCTCTACAAATGAGGAGAGCGGTACTACACCACCATCACTGGCGTACACCGTCAACCAGTAGTGTGGCACTGACTCACGGTCCAGCAGCTCCAGAGTGCGTATCACACCTGAGTCAGAAAGAAGGGGTGGGCCGATTAAGCAATTAAACTCATTACTTGGATCCCGTTCTTAATGTTAGCAAAAATTCCATATTAAATATGCATTCATTACACCATATTTTTATAGTGCATCTATCTCACAGTCAAAAATGATCTGCACTCTGGATATATTTTTATATTTATAATTATGTTTATATATGTATGGAGTCTAACAGATGAATAAAATACATAGAAAAGCAAGGCTGTACTGTTAAAAAAATAAGTATTTATCCTATATCCAAGTGCAGATACTTTTTAAATAACCCCTATTATTTTTTGCAATAATAAATTGCGATAATTAAGAAGTGATGCTTTAATATACAAGAACGAGAAACTAAAAAATAAAAGTCCTACACACAAGAGACTTACGATTTGGACTTTACCTTATATCCTAACTGCATGATTTGCATATTGCTAAACTGATAGCTTCACTCAGGAATACATTTAAATGAACATACTTGAGATAGCAAGTACGGTTACAATTTTCTCTCCGTAACCGTTTACAAAACATGTACACAAACACAAACTGCTACACCTCAATGTCCTGATATCACCTGGTGCTGACATCACCCCCTAACCTGTGGTCGTGTTTTATCCCCGTTTGTTTTAAAAACACGTATAAACCATCCTGCCCTCCAACCACATGTGTTCTTTACATCATCTTTGAAAAGTAAACATCCCATAAAACACATGAAGGCTTATGTTCATGAAACATTCTTCACCACTGACTTCAATCTGATTGGTTTGGGCAATTGAATTACTAAACGTCATTAAAAGTCATTGAATGTAGTACTTGGAAACCGAATATAGTCATTTAGCATAACTCGAACCTAGAAGAAACGCTTAAGAAAGCAAATATTTGGGGGAAAAAATGTATGAAAATTAATTTATTTATGTTGTATTTCGAACACATGACAAGGCTAAAGCTAAAACTTTGCAAAAGCTAAAACAAATCTATTTGAAGCTACCAAATTTTTTAGAAAACTAGTTTGTGGGGTGATTTATACGGACATCCCTTAAAAATAATGTTGCACACACTAGATTTAGATAATCATTATAACATATTGCAGTATTTCATCTCATCACAGTAAACAGCTGGCTTCCACTTTCAGAAGCTAGTAACTAGTTAGCAACAACTTATTTGTATACTAGTAACTAGTTCATAACAACCTGTTTGTAAGCAAGTAAATAGCTATTAAGAACAAGTTTGTAAGCTAATAACTAGCTAGTAACAAACTTTCTGTAATTAAATGGTAACAACTTGTTTGAAGCTAGCAAATATCACGTCAGCTTTGTACATGGTCATTCTTAACATGGAAACTGCTAGATACTGAATTAGAATATAGTAACTTGGTAGCAACTAAGTCACTAACTACAAACAACCTACTTTGAAGCTAGTATATTTCCTTTGGGTGGTAGAATTTGATTAGCTTGCGATTGTTTGCATTGGTATCCTTTGGCTTATTTCCATCAGTATCCTAGCTTTAGCTACAATGAGTCCACGTCTAAATGTGGTCGCCTTACAGCAAGAAGTTCCTGTGTTCGACTTGTGGGACGACTCTGGAAACTTTTGTGTAGAGATTACATGTTCTCTCCCTGTTCGTGCAGGTTTTCTCCAGGTACTCTGGTTTCCTCCCACATTCCAAAAGACAGGCATGCTAGGTTAAATGGTGTCTCTACAAGAGCCCTTCATGTGTGAATGTGTGACTGTGTGCTAGTAAGCCCTATAATGGACTGGTGCCCTGTCTATGGTTGTTCACGCCATGTTACCTAGAGTTCCTGGGTGTACACCGGGTGGCCCGTGACCCTGTGCTTATCAGAAAAAAATGAATGAATGTACTATTCCAAAATCTGGAATAGGTCTGAATGAGAACGCTATACAATATTGTGATAAATATTTTCTCTGTAATTAGAAGTTAAGCTTTTATATTCTATTTTACTGTTTAGCGTCCACCATTCGATTCAGATTAAAAACTACCCAACTGCAATCTTTTTATTACTTTAGTACCATAGTGTTTAAAATTGGTCATCACAACACCAACATAACGTAAGGGTTAAAGATTCACCAGAGACCATTTGGCTCTCAGCTGTGTCAACAAGGCACCTATTCACAGCAATCCAGGAACAAAAAGGGGAGGAGAGAATGGTCGAGAGCGAGTAAATGACAATCCAAAGAGTGAACAACAGAGAGAGAGAGAGAGAGAGAGAGAAAGAGAGAGAGAGAGAGAAGGGAGTGAAGTGAACTTTGATTTGTCTTTGTTCTAGTCTGTTCAAAGTAGCCATCAGTAGGGAGGTTTCAGGTTACCTCAAGCAATCCTAAAAGATAATTATATTATTGTTATCCAGAATAAACCTCCACCTGGCTATCACTTATAAACTCTCATAAGGTAGGGTGTGTGTCTATGGGTGTGTGTGTGTGTGGGCAACAAAAGGAGACCATATAGAAGAACTCCCTGGTCAAAGTGTACAGTGACTATGCTCCACCTTTGACACAATGATGTAGGTGGATTTGTTTCACACACAAATATTTAACTGATGGCACTTTTGTTGCTGGTTCTGCTTATTTTTTGAAGTGTTCAACATAGAAAAGTATGAAAACATAATGCAAAGGACCAAGAAATGGCTGGGAGTAGTGGGAGTAGTGGGAGTAAGTGGCAAAAAATCATATCAAACTAACAATTTTTGTCCAGAACGCAGTCCAGTTTCAAAAGGTTTACTTAAAGAGTTATCAAAAAGCTAGACTGTGGCTAGGATTTGACAATGTACTACTAGGTAGGGAAATGCAAACTGAAATGAAATACAGGTGTTATCATGGCTGATTAGTATTCAGTGGGCCCCATGTGGCAACTAGTGGTACTGCCGGCTCTCTGACAATCACACCATTAAAAGACACATCACATTACATGATTCGAGAGAAATTGTACACAATAACTATCAAATTTTAGCTAAATCATAGCTTTAGGAATTTCAGGTGTCACTTAGCGCCAACCTATAAAGCGCCTTCTTTGGGGTAAATTACCTTAAATATACGACTGCTGACAAAAATACCAATTGGAACATGCAGGATAGTTTGTTTAACAGAATAACAATTTCCTACAGTCCCTGGGAAAAAAAATTCTACAAGCGTAATCCGAGAAACGTAACCCGAGTCGAGTACCTTCGTAAGTGCTGTATGACACAGTTAAGCTTTGACCTCTGACCTGGACAACACAGAAAAGTCTATATAACAGAGTTCCTACATGTGACACATTTAGGAGCAAAGACACCAGTCGTCTTTCTTTTCTGAATGTTCCTCCGAACTCGAGGACCTGCTCCCTGACTTTAATTGGGAGGAGCAATGAACAGAAATCAGGTTAGCTACAGGCAATCATTTTGCTCAGAGCATGAGGAGGAGAAGAGTAAAAGCTGGCTACAATATGTTCCGTGTTACTGAGTCCTCGGTGTCTGACACTTTGCTGGTGGGAATTGCAATGAGCTCCAAAAGCAAGAGTGGGACTTGAGAGAACATGCTGAAGTGTGTGTCTGTGTAGAAAGACAGAGTGAGAAGTCTCAAATATATACATGAGAAAGCATGTACATGTGACACAAAAGGGAAAGGACAAAGACAAAACGTGCAACAGACAAAAAAACGAGTGCGAAATGGCAAAAACTAGCAGAAGGCTAAAAAATAGAGCAAGAGAGTGAGAAAAAAAAGATTCAGTCTTTGCAAAATCGCCGTCTCCTTATGTGAGCGCTCAACTAGATAACACATACACACAGACACACACTCAAATACACCCACACATACATACCGAGACATCGTCTCAAAAGACTTGTCCCTCTGACTCAAAAGAGCCTCGCTATTAGCCGCCCTCAGCACAGATGACTTCATACGCAGATACGCTGCAAGATTAATGTGTGTATAAGACACAACAATGTAGGTTAGTGCTATATAATTAAATATTAACTGCACACTGCTACCTAAACCTTTAAAAGATAACCTAAACTAGGGCGAATATTAAAACTATTAGCTTAGAATTACATATAATCATGCTAGCTTACTAGCTAGCTAGTAACAACCTACTGGGAAGAGATCTATTTTATTTACTATCTTCTAAATGACTAGTTTCTACATAGTAATAGGTGCCTTGTTGACACAGCTGAGAACCAAATGGCCTCTGGTGAATCTTTAACCCTGATGTTATGTCATGATGACCCATTTTAAACATAATGGTAATGAAGCAATGAAAAGATTGCAGTTGGGTGAATCGAATGCTGGACAAATTCTAAGCTCTACTGCTAAGCATTAAAATAGATTTATTAAAAGCTTAGCATGTGATTACTAAGATGGTAAAACAATTGTTATAAGTACGTATTTCTGCGTGAAGTTTGCATGTTCTCCCCGTGTTTGTGTGGGTTTCCTCCAGATACATGTCCAAAGACATGCATGCTAGGTAAATTATATCTATTTGAATCTATGTCATGTCATATGCCATAGATAAAAGCAATTTTTAAGGAGCCTGCTATCTAGCAACAATCAATCTGGAAGCGATTAAGCAGCTAGCAACAATCTTTTAGAAGCTAGTAACATGCTAGCATCATAGTTTTGGAAGCTATTTGGAAGCGTAACCAGGCTAAGTAACACCAGATATGGATACTATTCAACTAGTTACTAGCTTGGAAATAAGTTGCTGGTTAGCAGCTAGCAACAATCTTTTAGAAGCAAGTAACATGCTAGCATCATAGTTTTGGAAGCTATTTGGACACCAGATATGGACACTGGTATCCAACTAGTTACTAGCTCGGAAATAATAAGTTGCTGGTTAGTTGAATCTAGTTAAAAGTCAGCAATACATTAAAATGCCAGTAACTAGCTAGTAACAACCTATATGAGAGCTAGTATCTAGCATCAAACAAACTATTTGGAAGCTAGTAATGTGCGTGCAAATAGCTAGCTAGATACTGTGGTGGCTTCGATATAGTTGTGTGAAATTAGCAAAATAAATCTGAAAGCGTTGTGTCTTTATTAGTAAACACGTAGATAACTAGCCAGCTAATACTGCTTGCTAATAACACCACAGGAATATTGATCTTGATGAAAAATGTATCTAATGTTAGCTTGGATGCATGCTGGGCCGCTATATAATAATAGTTTTTGTAGTAAACGTTTGGTAAAAATGGTGGTAAAGTTTTATCTTGTTAGCATTCTAGTAGCATGTAGTCATCAAAAAGGAAAATATGAACATGGAGTGTATTTATAGCATCTTATCTGTTTAAATAGGTGTTATCTTGTCTGTCTTTGTTACAGCGCTCCTGTTATTTTACAGTAGCTGCGTGACGGGCATCAAAATCTGTCCCCCCCGGTTGCACGGGGTGGTGTCTTTACATGCCTGTCTGTGTCTCTGTGTGTCTGTGTGCGCACCGCATGTCTTCGGGGACCTGGATTTCATTCCC
>JAOUQT010000030.1:6477000-6488715 GCA_025769995.1 Xyliphius kryptos
GGAAAATGCGCCAGGCTGGTTTCTTTCTCTTTTTTTTCTTTCTATAAGAAATACATGGCCAGACTAAATATAAAAACCCGCACGTCTCTGAGGGGAAGAAAAAAAAAAAAACAACGGTACAGATGTGCAGCTAGCATTAACAACATGCTAAGCTAGTAAAGAACACTAAAGAGGAAATTGTGTGCCGCGTATCTTCCAAGCAAATTCCTTCCCCCCCCCTCTCACACAGACACACACAACTCTACCCCTTAACACCCACCCTTGGAACAAGAGAGAAGCTAACATGCAAATAAAGCAGGGAGGCAGAAAAGCCACAGAGCCCAGAAGGTGCAGAAGGTTTAATCAATCCCAGATGGGACGGGACCGGAGGAAATCGCGCCTTTGGGCTAAAACACGGCTGCTTAGAACATTTAGAATTCATTTAAAGATTAAAGTTTGTAACTTACATTATCCAATCACGCACTGTGTCAAATTACACAGGAATGGACAATATATAAGCATAATGAATAAAACCTTATAAATAAATATATAAAAATAAACTTCTTAAACACTCATCGGCCACTTTAATAGGCACACCTTGCTAGTAAAAGGTTAGAACCACTTTTGCCTTAATGTTCTTTGGCTGTAATGAGTGGATATTTGAGTTTCTGTTGTCTTTATTTCCATCGTCTCGAACCAGTCTGCCGATTTACCTCTGACATCTCACCTCAGCAAGGCATTTTTGTCCACACAACTGGATATTTTATCCTTTTCAGACAATTCTCCGTAAACCCTCGCCAAGGGTGTGTATGAATCAGTAGTTTCTTGACAGATATACTCAGACCAGCCCGTCTGGCACCATGCCACATTCAAAGTATCTTAAATCACCTTGTGATGCTTGGTTTGCACCTCAGCAAGTTGTCTTGACCACCTCAAAAGGACTGGATGTATTGAGTTGCGGCCATGTGATTGGCTGATTAGATATTTGTGTTTTACTAGCAACTAAAAATAAAAAAGTGGACAGCAAGTGTATTTTATTGTATTACACAACTATGGGAGTTATTATATTGTCATTATATTATCTTCCTTTCTGTACTTTCTCCCCAAGCTAATCAGTATCCCACATGAATCTATACTTGGACAGTGCATTTTACTTTGCCACCAGACATAATTGTGATCCATAACAATGGGCCTAAATGTAAGACAATTTAATTCTTGTTGCTACCTATAGATGACCAAGGTCAGTTCTAAGTCGCTCTTTCACAGTTCTGACACTGGAAACACTATTAAAAAGACTTTACTGTAATTTACATAGTTTGCAAGATCTGTAAAAGGATTTTCTTATACTACACTACTGTGATAAAAAGCTCCAGCCCATTTGCCCTTTCTCCCCCACAACTAATCGGCATCCCACATGGATCTCTTCTTGGCCCATGAATATTTATTTTGCCACCAGACCTAGTTGTGATCTCTAACAACGGGCCTAAATTTAAGGCAATTCCATCCCTGCTGGCACTTATAGATTACCCTGGGCAGAAGACCAGGTCAAATAGATAGTGACCTGTGACATTTCAGGGTTAAAAGGTGGTGCCAATGAGTCTACTCCTCAGGTGTCATGGCTAGCTAAAAATATCAAGCTGAGATGTGTCCATGTGCAGTTTGCTAAGTCCAAGCAATTATTTCACATCACTTAGCATTTAATGGATTAAGGTGAAAAGGTCACTATACGTGTTGGACATGTAGTTGTTAATATCAAGAGAGCCGGGGGAAAAAATTGGCAGGATTACAGCAATTACAGCAACATGTGTCCCAGAGGACAAGCATTTCGAGGACGTTAGTTAGTAATAATGATAATAATAATAATGTATACTTTTTGGATATCAGCACGGATATTCTTCTAGACCTAACCTATCCGGGGTGCACCTAGCACATACAAATACCCAAAGCAATGTGTCGCCCCACTGCTAATGCGCTCGTGGAGCAAATACGGGTCAGGTGGCTTGCTCAATGCCACTTGAGCCATGAATGTTACTCGCCGGGGCGGACATTACACCGGCGACCTTATGGTCCCGAACCCTCTTCTCTGACCAATAGTCCATGGCTGTCCCAAGTACCTTGATTTCTTATCACCTAGTTATACTTTAAATGCCAACTAAAAGCCAAGTTTTAAAACAATGCCATCATAACCATCATATTAATTCTTCCCGCTGCGTTGGCGAATCCCGAGCAAAGCAAACAATCAATAACTTCCTATTGAACGAGGCAAAACAATCTCCATTATCCCGGACAGACCAACAGATGGCCATTCAGAGAAAGAAACAGCGGCGTGTCCTGTCATGCTAAATTTACCACTTCCGAAAGTGAGATTTCCCTACAGGGATCCCTAACAGCCACATCCAATTTACCCTCTTTAATGAAGTGCCCTGCACCACCTTTATCTAAATGAGCTGTTAATACATTTTGCACAGACTTCCAGTATAACCATTATTTTTTTTTGAAAATCTTTTGCAAAGTACATGCAGAAAAGGCCCTAATGTTTTATTTATGCTAATTTCACAGACTCATTTGTGCATTCATTATGTATACTGCAGAACCAGTACATATTTTCAGTTAAAAAAAGGAATAAAGTGCACATTAAAGGTATGAAATGAGACATTCTGTTCATGCTAAAAAACGGAAAAGGCATCGATGTGGCGCGCCGAGGAGCCGTTAGAATCCCAGACATCTTATTTTAGCTTTTTTGGCACAGGTGCTTACATTTACTTACAACCAGAGTGAAGTATAAATATGTTCTTTGTCTGGCGTTAACGAGGTCATGCACTGACTTTCCCAACAGTACGTTGGTTTCTGTTCAAATGGCAACGGATTCCTTTATCGAATATGAATAAAACGGAACAACCAGCTGGCTCAGATACATGAACCAGATTAAAGCTAGTTAGGAAAAAAGAAGGGAAAATACAGGAGTGTTGGTGGGTGGTGGATTGGCGGAGATGTGGGGGATGTGCTCAGTGACTAGTTTGGAATGTTTACGACAGGTTTGAAAGACAGCTGTTCCATCTGTTCCTGCCATCAATCCGCCCCTTCTTATGCTAGCAAACCCAATTTTGAATTTTGAACTTACTCTCGATCCTTGCTTTTTTCCCAAAATTTGCCTTTTTTCACTGGTTATGACTAACAAAACATTTTCCTTCCCCCATGAGAAAAGCAAAGCAAAACCACTTACCGGTCTTTTCATCGATGGCAAAGATTCCCAATCCAGATCCATCCCGAATTGAGTAGCGGATCTCGCCGTCTTGCCATTTGTCATCGTCTTGAGCTGTTACTTTCATGACCGACGTTCCAATCGGGACGTCCTCTTTAACATATCCCTTATCCACAAATGACGGAAACCAAGGTCGGTGTAAATTCTCGTTCACGTCCACTACTTCCACCTCAACGTGACATGTCGAAGATAAAGAAATCGGTTTGCCTTTGTCCTTGGCCCTGGCTACGAGGCTGTAAACTTGTTTTTTCTCATAATCCAGATTCTGTATGATACGAACCGCACCGCTAAGTTTGTCCACTTCAAATTTCCCGTCACCACTGTCAATGAGGCTGTAGCGTACCTGGCTTGAAGTTCCTACATCCGGATCATGGGCTTCCAACCACATAATGACGGTACCAATCGGTAGGTCCTCGCGGACTTTTACACGATAATTTGGCGGTATAAATTTCGGAGGATTGTCGTTTACATCTTCAAGTGTAATTTTAAGTGATACAGTTGATACCAGCTGAGGCTCAACAGCAGCCTGGTCACGAGCTTCTATTCTGAGCACCAATTCCGGCTGAACCTCACGATCTAACAACTTTTTAACCCGAACCACACCAGTCTCCTCATCAATAGCAAACTGATCAGTGTCTGCTAAAATAGAATACCTGACAACACCATTATCTCCCAGGTCTCTGTCTTTGGCTTCAATCTGAATGATTTCAGTCCCTGTGGGTGTGTTCTCGCTAATTTCCACTGAATATGTGTCTTGAAGGAACTGTGGACTGTTATCATTAGCATCTGTAACCTTGACGTCAAGCAGGCGTGACGATGACTTCTGAGGTATTCCAAGGTCATATACCGTAACATTTAAGGTGTAATGATCAGACATCTCTCTGTCAAGTGGTGCATACACCTTAAGCCAACCATCGTTCATGCCAACTACAAACCGACTTTCTGTATCACCTCCAGATATGACGTAAACCAACTTCCGATTGAAACCACTGTCAGCATCAGAAGCGCTCAAATGGACAATCCGAGCCCCAACAGGAAGATCCTCCTTGACCTCAACGACGCTTGGGAATGATTCGGTAAACTGAGGGGTGAAGCGATTTACAGCATGAAGGTCTAAAAAGATATCGTCTTGCTCACCTTGGCTGTGAAGCTTACTCCCTTGCAGCAACTTTTCTGCCAACATGGTGGCAACACCGGTATCAATACACTTGACTTGAACTGGTTTGCGCGGCGTAATGACGGTTATGTTCAAGAACATTGGCGGAGTTTCATTCTCTCCGTCACTGGCTATGACCTGCAAGCTATACAAGGATGTCTTAGCTGCCTCACCCTCACTTAATGACTGCTTCAGGGACAACACCCCGGAGTTGGAGTTCAATTCAAAAAGATCCATGTCATTACCAGATTTGATGATGTACCTGACCAACTGAAGCTCATCAGCATCAATTGCGGATACAGTGGTGATTTGTTCTCCGGTGCCATGATCTCTTGGGACAGTCACCTGGCAATCTACAGTTTCAAACAGCGGCATGTTGTCATTCAGATTGTTTAGGGTGACTGTGACTTGTGTCTCAACCTCACGCCGAAAGGGTTCGCCCCAATCGGATGCACGTATCCGTAAATTATAAATCCTTGGCATCAATTCATAATCAAGTATATCCGAGGTACTGATAATGCCAGTGAAGTAATCAATAACAAAAGGCTGGGGATTTACATTAGCAATACTGTATGTGACATATCCATTCTCCCCACTGTCTAAATCATTGGCTTTCACTGTTAAAACACTGGTGCCTACGGGCATGTTTTCATCAACACTGGCCTTGTAAGACGATTGCTGAAACTCCGGGGCATTATTGTTCACATCAGTCACGTCGATAATAACTTTGGTGGCTGCTTTTCTGTCGCTAATAATTACCTCTAATTCATAGTGTGGCAAAGAGTCAGCATGGATGGGCCCAGCTGTTATAATTAAGCCAGTGTCTGGATTGATTGCAAATGGAATTTTGTCCAATTTATGTTTGAGAGCATACTTCAATTGGGGATATTTTGGCACAGCTGTCACCATTACAACAGGAGTATACAGTGGAGCAAATTCACTTACATTGGCCCTGTACACAGACTGTTCAAATTTAGATGGTCCTACTTTTAATTGTGGTGAAGTGATGTGGATAACTTTAGCTGATGAAAACTGGGGTGGGCTTCCTTTATCCTTGGCTTGCAGAGTGAGGTTGTAACCATATGGTTGACTATCCCAGTCAACTTCCTTCACTGCTTTAATTTTGTATTCCTTACTGCCAGGACTGGTTCTCATGGCGCGGAATTGCTGTAAAGGGTCTCCTGCTACCACGCTTAGAGATGCTATTTCGCCATTTGCTCCTTGGTCATCATCTTCGACGGTCACTACAGCAAAAGTCGGGTCCTTGTCCATGTCAGAAGGCGCTAGAGTAACGGCTGTGATGACTGGAGCATTCTCGTTAGCCTGCTCGACACGTACTGTCAGTTTAGCCATGCTGCTAAAACCGCTGCTTCCATACAGCTTCATCCCACGATCAACAGCTAATATTTCCAATTCATAAAGCTTTGTCTCTGCATAATCTAGTTTTCCAGTTAGAGTATCCACCCCACTCGTGGGATGTACAGCAAACATGTCTGTCCACTCTCTAAAGCTATAGTAGTACTCTCCGTTCGTACCGATGTCAGCGTCCGTCGCCGTAACCTTGGCAATGCTAGTACGGATTACTGTGTTTTCTGGCAAGGACACTGTGTAAGAGGTGGGCGAGAATAGGGGACGAAGGTCATTGGTATCCAGTACCTGAACCATGACTCTGGCTCGTGCCTCAGCATTTGAGTTCTTTTCCACAGCTTTGACTGTAAGTAAATAGCGGTCTTGGACCTCGCGGTTAAGAATAGCAGTGCTGCCTCCTTTGGTCCTTATTCGCAAAAAGGTAAAGTCCCCCAGTTGATACTCCTCAGCTTTGAAAAAGTTCTCATTGTCACCTGACACAATTTTGTACCGTATTTCCCATGAAGGGTCTGTGTTGTAGATGCCCATTTTCACAGGGCCTTCCAAGTATGTTTTAGCAGCAGAATTTTCAAAGATGGTGGCGTTGTATATAGGATGGGTGAAGTGTGGAACAGACTTCACATCCAGCCCCTGGTTTTGGGCTCTGCTGCATAGGGGCAGCAGCAGCAGCAGGACCAGCAGTGAAGTCACCTTGATCTGCATGGCTGCAGATGACTCTTCACCAAACCACCTGCAGGAACAGGAAGAAAATGTAAGAAAAGAGTTTTTTTTTTTTTTATGTGCAGCTATTTTACACATTCTTACTGTAAAACTGTAACCGACTTTGATCATCATTTCCACCACAGACCACCTGGCATTGCTTTACAGATCCTCGGGGTTTGCAGATGCCAGAATGAGAACTGTTGATTGAAACAAGAAAAGCTAGACTCGGGTTTCTCAAACGTTTTAGCCACCAGGGATTCCTTCAATTGTACAAACCCACAAACCCTGTCAGTACAGATTATCTATATGATCATGACACAATAGTACAAATATTAGGTTTCGTATTTCAATGCCTGCAATAATTTTTGTTTAGTAACTGGAGTTAGCCAACCTCATGGGAATGTATCCCGGACCCGTTATACTGAGAGAGTACAGAGAGAGAGGTGTGTTATCTGTTTTCCAGCGAAGTAACCATGCCACAATTTTTCATTTTAAGACAAACTTAACACTTTTGGCAAAGAATAATCTTTTTTTTTTTTTGGTCTGCAAGAGCAAAATCATAAGGCGTAAAAGCAGATTTAAGGAATTGCTGTGCAATCAGATCATCGGCTGAAATGAAACTAATCTAAATGGCAAATCGAGCCTGGCGCTGCAGATATGCTCCACATCAGACCGAATAGTCTTTTCTTCCCTGTGTGTTATTTCCAGTCTCACTGGCCTCAACAGGACTGCCATGGGACCCGGTCGTGAATGATTTACTGCGGGCATATATATATATATATATATATTTTTTTTGCAAATAATCACATTCCACTGATGTTCCACTGATGTTGTTATGAGGTTCAATTTTTTAGGCGAGGAACGCACAGATTGTTCCACACAGATACGGACGTCCTACACGAAAAGTAAAAAAATAAACCTCAGCAAAATGCATTATAACCCAATACAGAATCTTCAGATATTGTAAGCCATAGAGTATTACACCAAAGGTTTGAAGGAGCAATATGCGTTATTAGGAAAGGATCTGCATATTTTATAAGTCGGTAATGACTAAAGTCAGATACACCAGTGGGAATCAGGACTGCTCAAAAGTGGTGCAGTTACAGGACGCTCTAACTGTTAAATAACTTATTCAGATCACCCCCAACCGTCACATCAGATACCCAATACCACTACTAATGGCACAGATTTCTATCCCGAATATTAGCGTTGTTATTTAAAATATGCCAATTCATTAGAGCGAAGCATTTTATTCCTAAATAATCCACTCAAGTGATTTTTTTTATAGCCTTGATTCATAATTAATTATTTTTACTACTCCTCATAGAGTGCTTCTTGCAATACAGAGTGAATATGCATATACTAGAGAGGACAATAGAGCACATGCAGATACTCTGAGTAGTGGGCAGCCAAGAATAAGTACCCAGGGAGCTTGGCGCATTACCCAAGAGCACGTCAGACATGACTGACGGATGGAACCAGAAACCGTATGGTCTCTGACCTTGAGGCTGTACCGACTGATGATGATGATGTGTTCTGATTTCCACTCTGGTAAAAAAACACATCTGGAGGTTATCAAACATCACCCCTAAAACCACACCCCCTCCTCTGCCAACACCCCCGATGCCCTTCCCCCACCCCCACAAGTTTCAATCCTGTGGGCACTCACTTTGAAACTCTTTAACCACACTCAAATAATCAAAGGCGTGTGCGGTCCCTAATGATGCACCCAGGTAGAAAATGGGGGTAGAAAATGGAACTGGCTAACTTTTTGGTTCCAAACTGCTTCTCTGAATTTTACACCATGGTTGCTCTGGTTGATGATGGTACTTTCTGATTTCCCCACCAGCAACAAACTTTAATAACATACTGTATCTGGGGGTAAAATCACACCTCAATTCGAGACCAATTTAAAGAATAGTGTCTTTATAGTGTGCCGTGTCTTCTAAAACACTCAGGGGTGTTTTAGAAGACCTGTATGCCACAGTCACCCTGATTGATAATGTTCTGATTTGTGCCACTGAATACTAGTGGCACTCTGCAGCTTCTAACGAAGCACATGAGGATTGGGTGCCTTGTTCATGGTTACTTCAGAACCGGAACAAACTTCACTGACCACAATGGTTTTTAACTCTGAAAACTAATTTTAATGGCAACAATATTATTTCTAAATAAAACACTATATTTAACCGTAAATATTTCCAACTTGCACCAAAAATATCCACTGAATACTGAGTGCAGGGTGCAGCCTTTAACGAAAGCACCCAAGGAGATTGGCTCGAACCAACAGCCTTTTTGGTCTCAAACACGCTTCTCTGACATGGAGGTTTATGGACCTCACTTTGAGCCAAAGTTAAAATAATAAAGACTATATAACCAGTATTGGAGAGAAGAAGACTTTAAAAATGAACATATAAAGGCTATGTATTTGCTTTGAACTTTTACAGAAAATGGGCTACCCATTGAATACTAGGGCCAGTGTGCAGGAGGGTTAGGTTCCTTGCATACTAGGGCTTCGGATCGGATCCTTTTTAACCACAATTTTATTGGTTCCAAACAGCCTTTGCTGACCTTGTAGATGGTTTGTTCTGAATTTTACCCCAGAATCAAATCTGGGGTTTATGACACACCTGGAGGTTCCAGGAGATCACTTTAGGGCCAAATTAAAGAACAATAACCTTTCAGCCACTGGGGCAATAACAAATCTTGCAGTATGTGCGAAGAAATTCTAACCAAAACCAATGCTTTCTATTCCAACTCGTACCAAATATACCCAATGAATACTAGGGGCAGTATGCAGCCTCTAGTGAAACACCGGTTGCTCACGGGCAATTATTACCGGATCCGTTAATGACAACCTTCTGATTTTGACTTTAGAAACAAATCGGGGGTTATGACGTTTACCGACTTGGATCAAATACACCCATAAACCCTTTGAAGTGCCGTTTCCGTCTTTTTGATTTGTGCAACAACAAAAAAAATAAAATAAAACAACAAAAGCCACTTGTTACATTGTAAAGCCACGCATCCCATCCCCCTTTCTCACTCTCTCCCCCAACCGCGTTCTCTATTCATGTCCCGCAGCCAGATGCACGATGCGTGTTCAAACAAAGAGCGAAGAAACTTTACCCAAAGATTTATTCAGATTTAAACACAACCCATCAACACATTAATAAACGCCCCCCCCCCTCCCACCTTTAAACTCTTTATGAATCATCATGATCAAATTTCAACAAGTACCGACTAAGAACTAATTACAGATGCGCCCGTGCAAAAACTTTTGAGACTTTCCTACCTGATCTGACTCTAACATCCAGTTTTCGGAGGGTTTTCATTGAGTTCATAAGCTCCCAAATTGTACATGGCAGCGACTGTCCGTTCCTCTTTCACCCCCTTGCACTAATGCGCTTTTTTTTCCCCTCTTTCTTTCTAACGTGCCTGAAATCCCGACACACTACTCTTCTCTATGTAGTATCCGGGAAATTAGTGCGCATCGTATTGGCTGACATACTCTCTAGCACACTAGTAGCCTGTGTACTTTTGTGTGTATCCATACGCGTCTGGATAGGATACGAATCCTAAAGTCGGATCTACTTCCCTGTGGCACGAAGATTAAGCCATAAAAAGAAAAAGAAATATTAAACAGTCATCAGTCAGTAAACAATAAGTAAAAATATAAAAACCGGAAGTGTATAACGACATGTTTGACCTGGAATTAAGTAAAGAATTATTTTATTATAAAAAGATTAAAAATAAACAATGCGGGGTTTTTTTCATTATGAACTATAAATACAGGTTACAGTGGGAAAGCCGTCCAAGTGTGTTGCCATGCATTTGCCCATTTTTACCCTAAATCCGTTTATTATTACCTGCATTTAGAATTCGTATGACTTACATGCACTGTATGTAGTATGTCTTAGCTTAATATTTATAACTGTCAGACAGACAGACAAACAGATAGATAGGAAGATAGATAATGACGTGTTAAACACTAGAAAACCCTTAAAACTGCGTTGCCGTGTTCCTTAAATCTAACTCTTTTTTATTTTAATGCTGCATTATAACTGTTAGATGTAAGACATATGTCTGTATTATTCTTTCGTTTGCCGTTCAGTTTTTTTACGGGTTGTAAAAAGCTGTTTAGAAAAGAAAATAAAATGTTAGAAATCTGGCAACCCGAACCCCGGAGGTTGTCTGCAGCGGTGCAGCCAGACTTTGAGACCGCGTGCCGGTGGTTACAAACGCGGGCGATGGTGCTCGTTCAGCGCGGAGCTCCGGTATTGTAAATGTAGCTATTTCGCCTTAAAGAAAAGCAATGCGCACGCTTAATAATAATAATAATAATAAAAAAAAAAAATAATAATTATTATTATTATTATTAATAATAATATATAGTCTACAAGCTACAAATTTATTATTAGTAATACTAATTAGTAGTAGTAGTAGTAGTAATATTACTCTGATTATGACACCATCATCATCATCATTATCATTGTTTTCACAGTAACTTAACGGTAGTACGGTTCAAAGACACACTCACTGCTCGTGCAGGCTTCCGCCGCCGCTTCAAAGTTTTCTCCGTTTCAGTTAAATTCCGTTCAGTGCCGTTCAGCATTCTCCCCGAAAATCATCCGCGTGCAGCTCCGACTACATCTCCATCTCCATCACATTCTCTTTTTCTTTGCGTACTCTGTTATTTCCGCTCAGAGCGCGCACCACGCTGCTTACTGAACAGCACAACGAACACCGACAGAAGCGCGAGAACCCCACTCCAGATTCCTGAACACGCGGAGGAGGCGCGCGGAGAGTCGAGAGATTGGGGCAGGAGCGACGTCACGCGAAGCTCCAACATAAAAAAAAGTAAAGAAAGAAAGAAAGAATAGATAGATAGATAGATAGATAGATAGATATAAAACACAGATAGATAGATAGATAGATAGATAGACAAATAAATAGACAGACACACATTAACAGACAAACAGATCGATAGATAGATAGATAGATAGATAGTTACATAGACAAACACATTAACAGACAAACAGATCGATAGATAGATAGATAGATAGATAGATAGATAGATAGATAGATAGACAAACACATTAACAGACAAACAGATTGATAGATAGATAGATAGATAGATAGATAGATAGATAGATAGATAGATAGATAGATAGATATAAAACACAGATAGATAGATAGATAGATAGATAGATAGATAGATAGATAGATAGACAAATAAATAGACAAA
>JAOUQT010000030.1:6569968-6581801 GCA_025769995.1 Xyliphius kryptos
GAATGGTCCAAAAAAGAGAAAATAGTAGAAAATGCTTTTTTGATATGAGACGTCAGAGGATAATGGGTAAACTGGTTCAAGATGATAGAAAAAGCAACAGCAACTCAAAAAACCACCTATTACTACCAAGGAATGCAGAATACCATCTCTGTTCAAAGTATATATTTGTACTAGTAATATATTTACTAGCAAGATGTACCTAATGAAGTGAGTATAAATATAGACAGGATATGGGCTATTTCTAGATGTGTACCTGTGTGCACTATAAAGTTCTAAACTGTTTAATACTGTATAGTGCAGTTTTAATACTCTCTTAAAAGCAAATGGATTGACAGTGATAAATCCAGCTGTTTATAATGTAATATAAACGGTATTATTGGTCTCTAGAAACAACCTGACGTGCTTCAAGCTAGCTAAAAGCATGACACCTGAGATTGATCAATATCTCAATAAGAACAATGCCTGATTTCATTCAAGGATATATGAAGAAATTATCCACGCTCTAGTCATGTTAAAATTTGTTATTAGTGCTTTCTGTACAAATTTACTGACTCTCCATTCACTGAAGTGCAGGTTTGAACATGTTTAAATAAGTAATGTATAAAAAGGTTAAAGGAAGGTCACACAAGGGCCAGCAATTAGGGAGAAGGATGTCCACCTGACATCTTTAAGAGTACACATGAACTGATTCTGTTGGATAGACAAGTGACTGTGGATTCTGTGGGAAATCATTGGCAAATATTGCAATGCAGGCTTGGGGTTCAGTGCGTATATTTACATTATGATGACAATGGATGCCTGACAGCTAATGCATTGTGTGGTGAGAAGAGTCTAAGCTGACTTTATGCTTTTATGTCAAAACAAGTCAGGTGGATATTATTGGCATCTCATACATATACATGTACACAGAGTGATGAAATATTGTTCTTCTAGGACCACATAATTGATGTGGTCTACACAGGAATATATGTAAGGGAAAAAAGTAGGGCAGAACAGGAAAAAAATAAAAAGCCTGAAAATACACAAAGCTCAATAAACACACAGAAAACATCACTATTGTTGGATTTAAATCAAGTGACATTTAGGATATGAAAAGCTCATATGCAGGAATATTTATTAGAACATCCTTCTGTCTGCTTATACACACAAATAAGTATATGTCAGTCACATGAATGTTTTATGCTACAAATAATATAACAGCATTTTTCTTTCAGATAATGATTTTCGGAGCCGCTGAGATGACATTTCTCATATCACATTATGGTGTAGTTTAGTTTGCATTTTGATTAGGGGCTGGTAGCGCCATGGGAAATTTTTTTGCCTTAGGTCATTTTAGTTTTGAAATAATAATAATTATTTATATTTTATTTATTTACAGTATAATTTTGTGTTTTTTTTTGTGTAATAGTCTCGTCGGAAGAACAATCTCTGAAATAAAGTTTTTGTTAACATAGAAATAAGAGGAGAGAATTACAAAGATGGAAAAGGAAATGTAACATAACAGAAAGCTACTGTAAATAAACGTTCCCTAACTCAGTCTACAATAATACATTTCTTTTCTTTTTAGTATTTTTACATTTATACATTTATTTTACTTATATATATATATAAGCCCATGATCTTATATATATCCCCATATATACTTCCCACTGAAGTGTTAAAATCTGAAGAAAACCCGTGTGAGCATGAAAACTGACTGCACCACCAAAGACGACAGTATCAAAAAAGCACCATCAAAATTCATCTAAGCAAAAAACTGTAATAGGGATAAATCCAAGAAAGCCTTGAGAGCTTCGTCTGCAGCTAATGAGTGAGGGCAAGAAACATTGACTCTCCTCATTAAAAATGCAGTTTCGTTTGAGAATATCTGCAGAGCATCAACAGTTTGCCTATTTATCAAGTGTTAAACTAATAACTTATTTTCTTCCCTAGTTGATTAATATTCCTCCTTTGTTTATGTCTGTAGTTTGTTTACTTTATTTGATTAACTTATTGTTTTTTGTCCTCCAGCTGGTTTACTTCCATGTTTTTGGGTGATCTGAATTTTCGTCCTACTTTAGCTTTTGTGGTTTTTTGCCTGGACTCTGGGCTTTGTTTGTGTTATTTTTGAGCCTATGCCACAGTAAATTTACAGTATCTGCACTTCCTTTCAACCCTGGTATGCGAGTCTGCTACAAACACTATACCTTATTGAAGACGAAAGTCAAGCACTTACCAAATGTGAATTGTGTTTGGCAGAATTTTTGAAAGATTTTTCTCCATAAGTTATTGTTTTATAGGTTAAGCAGAATTATGTAACAATAAATAATACATATATATTTATATATATAGTCAGTTTTACATCATTTTTAAAAACAAATGTTTCTTTACAGAAAGTATGTATAATTTTGCTACTGTCTAATATAGTTTTAAACAAACCTTTAAATTGTTATTCTAACTCCAAAATAATGCATTTAAAATGTCATGGAATAACAAAAAAGACTGATTATTATTATTATTACAGTTTTTCTCAGTCATTTTGGTAGATTTCTTAATTATCATAATTGAAATTCCCAACACTGTTCATTCAGTCTCCTCATTTCCTTGTCACTTGTACACATTATAAGAGCATTTCTCATTGTGTTTCACATTTTGCAAATACTTTTGTACATTCATGCAAACGGTCATGTACAATTGTCTGCTGATATTTGCATAATCAATTGCTTATGTCATGTTTATCAAAATGTGTTCTACTGATTGTCTGTTGAATTGTCTTGCCCTCCAAAATATTTAGGCTTTAGGTCATTGCCGAGGTGGAAGGCTGAGGGGACAAAACAAAGGAAGATGTTAAAAAGTATAAGCCCATAGGTTTGTCTCAGATGAAATAAGAGCAACAGTTATGAACTATGTTATAAATCTGGTCTTACAATTGCTGAAGCTGGTCACCGGGTGTAGCCAAATATTGCCATGTCTTCATTCATTCAAACGTTTCATAGAGAAAACAGGTATGTAATTCAGAAATGTGCTGTAACTCTGCTGTAATTTATTTATTTATTGTTTAACGTCATCCTCAGCCTGGAGATGAAAGGTATACTATCACCAGCCGCACACCCAAATGACCTTGCTGATGCAGCTTGTGAGGATATCACAGCAGATGCCTGCAGTGGCTGGATTAGACACTCCAGGAAATTGTTTCCACACTGCAATGCTAGGGAATATACCCACTGTGATGTGGATGAAAACATGTGGCCCAACAGAGAGGAACATCAGGATGAATAGAAAAAAGCATTATAAGCCTTACATCTCAGGTCTCAGAAGCCTTAAGTCTCAGGTTGTTTTGAATGTTTAGAGTAAGTTTCTAATTTTGTAGTTTTATATTTAGGTTAGAGTGCTGACAAACATTTGCTGAACTTCTATCTGAATTTATTTTGTCTACACATTGCAGTGTGAACAATACAATAAAAGAGTATTACTGTATAAATTTCATTACAGTCCAATTTATTGCCGTCAGTCTCCCACATACAGTCATGTGTAACCTTGCGGTCTAAGTTTGTATTTTATGTGAAACATAATGTTTCAGATGAAATGCCACAGAATGTGCAGCGTTCTTGTAATAAAAACATTAACTAGTTTCCTTCAGAATATACTTACAGTGTACACAGTGTTGCACAGACAACGTGACTAAGTATATTAGCACTGACAGGTTGATTTTTTGAGGCAAAAACCAAGAATTCTGAGCGCGGTACATGATTTTGCTGCTATTTCACTGGGTTTTGATTACTGTTTTGAGAAATGCACTTGTTTTAATACCAAAGTAAATCCTTATGTGAGAAATGTACCAAATCGACTGAAAAATACTGTAAAAACCCAATTTATTACAACATATTACTTCATGATTACACTTAAGTTTTCTTCTTAGTCCTACGATTTTATTCCTCAGTTCTCTTTAAAGCATTCACTTCACACTGAGTGCATTTAGAATTGGTCCTAGGCTCAGCTTGTATGATTAGCTGATGCCATAGTAGATTAAATGTTAATGTCAGATGCTTTGCCAGCACATTTTTTAGTTGCCATAATTCCCCATTGCATATCCTTGGTGTTATTTTTAATATTCTCAAATTATGTTAATTATTATTTAGTATATTAACACTATCAAATTCTCATTTGTCAAAACTGCACATAACATAAACATTCTTGATTAGCAGTGCTTTTTTAGGGTATTCAGGGTATTTGTGGATGTTTAGTCTGTAAAAATTCTTACATGCTCATCGCTTACATTAGCACATTTGTGTCGAACTCACTAGCTCGTCTAAATCTGTTACTGACAGTGAGGTAATAATATTTTATTATTATTATTAAATCATACTATATATTTTCAGTTCTGTTCTGATACTAGCTAGTAAATCTTTTCACTGTTACTTTACTAATGATTTCTCAAGAATGACATTTGTATCGACAGTGAGAGTATGTACATGAATGTTTATGAGAGGAAATGCATCATAGATATTTCTGTTGATCAACAGTGGGAGAAATATATAACTGCAGTGCTTAAAATCTGGCTTGGTAAATAGTAGTAGTAGTAGTAGTAGTTTTATTGTCATTAGCAACAGGTCATGAGGATGCCATCTCTATAGCGCTTTACACTGCACTGTCCCACCTGGACTGTCAGAACTCCTTTGTCAGAATGATGTTCATTGAGTTCAGTGCAGCATTCAACACAGTGATCCCTTCCAAGCTGATCTCCAAACTCAGCCATCTGGGTATCAGCACATCCTTTTGCAACTAGATTTCAGACTTCTTGACTGATAGACTTCAGTCTATTAATTCAACCTCTCCTCCTCAGTCATCACCCTGAACACCCACGCAGGATCTAGTGAACTTCTACCTCTGTACCATTGAGAGCATAATCACCAACTGCATCTCGGTATGGTACGGCAACTGCAAAGCATCACAGGCACCCAGTTACCCACCATCCAAGACAGTTACCACAAACGCTGCCTGGACATGTTGAGGAATATCATCAAGGATTTTTTAAATTTTCACCCTCCTCCCATCTGGCAGGCGTTACAGGAGTTTTTTTCCTGAAGCTGTGATCATGGTGAACGCTGCACGGACACTTCTACATCCATGAACTCTGCACACACACTTTAACATTGCACTGCCACATCTGCATCTTTGCACCCTTTGTATTATTACTGCACTTTATTCATATTTGCCAACAAAATACTGTATTACTCATTTATACAGTACTGTTTGGTATTTGTTCCTCAGTTGTATTGCTGCTACCAGCACATGCATAATGCATTTCTGTACATCTGTTCAGTACATCTAATATATATATTTGTATTTATATATACTATACTTGTGTATATATATATATTTAAATCTTATGCACTTTATGTAAATAACACTATATATTGCACTCTGGTTAGATGCTAACTGCATTTCATTGGCTCTGTACTTGTACTCTGCACAGTGACAATAAAGTTGAAGCTAATCTAATAATCTAATCTAATATTTTTTTGTGATGTAGTGGGTAACCACACAGCAATAAGGTCCCAGGTTCAATTCCTGCATAGGGTGTAATATCCCTGTGTCCATGAACATACTGTACATTAATTATATACATACATACAAATGGAACATGCATTCTTTCTTAAAATAAACTCCTATTAAATGATGCACAATAACAGAGTCTCAAGGGTAATTTACAAAGCTAAAAACACAATACTATCCAAAAGACGCTCTTCATAAGAATATAGAGAATAGTTCAATAGTTCTTCTGATAACTTAAACTTTACTTACATAGTGACATTCACAATCCCAAGTTCACTTTACTATTAAAGATAAACAAGGGAGAATAAAATTAAACAAAGTGCAAGAAGCACTTGACGAAGGCGAGCCTATTTTCTCTTCTCTCCCTTATCTCTCTTGCTACGCTTCTCCTGTCTTGTCTACTACTACTGAGAGATTTTCTCCACTCTGCGCTACAAAAACAAGAAATTATGAAATTAGTTAAATGGTTTCTCAATGCAATTGACACCATCTTCTAACAAGAAGTCTTGGTTCAAGGGAACCAGCCTGTTCCGACGAAAAGTTTGCAGCTGGATACATAAGGGACTCTTAAGAGAATTGGTGGGTCATGTGCCTGGCGACTCTTTTCGTGGAATATTGAGGATATATATCTATTCGAAAGCATGATCACGGGCATTCTGATGATTAAATTAGGCATTTCCCTGATTTATCGAGAATCTATACTAACTGGAACAGCTGTCCGAGCCCCTCTGAAGCTGCCCGTCATGATTGACTAATTGGGCAGAGCGCTCAGCACTGAAATTCTGACTTTGAATCAGAAGACGGACATCATATCTCTGCCCAGTCGAATTGAACGTCTAGGAGAATTGAACAGATTACAACATGGATGCAGTATAGACGATGAGGATGTAAATGTTTCCTCTTCAACAAACATGGTTTAATCTATGTTTTGGCTACCCTGAACCCGGCTACAGCTCTTCAAAGATGCTGCTGCAATAAACAAAATCCTCTGTGAGGGGCAGAGAGAAGATAAAGTCTCTCTTCCTAATGCCTTTGAGCTCTTACTCGTCTCTATCCTCCATCTTATACATCTTACCCCTGTGGCATGTCTAGTAGGTTTAATGTGCTTTGTAATTGTGCTGGGGTGTTTTTTAACCACAGTTCAGATTCCCCTCAGGAACTGTGAGCTGCACTATATTTCTTTTTACCCCCCCGCTCAATGTGTGTTCTTTTTATGTTTAAGAAGGCGGCACACACATGTGCAGCGGTCTCTTTCTTTTACAATGTTTGTTTTAGTACCGTAAGTATCTATGTCCTTGTCTTTTTTTGTGGGTCTGAGAGGAACAAAATTATGTGTATTTCTTGTACGTATCGCAGATTTTACAATAAATTAATACCATACCATAACACCATACCATAGAGAGAGGGCTTGCAACAGCAGTGGCAGCAGGCAGTATGGGGAGAGTTGAATAGTGTGCAATAAAATGTCCTCCAATATTAGGAAATAACAACTTGGCAAACAATTTACTGTGTTAGTAAACGGTTATCTGTGTCAGTGAAAGCAAAATCTGGCAAAAAGTCACATACAACAATAGATTGTGTAGAGGGATGACAAAAACATTGGTCCACATTCCTCCAAACACAATGTGAATGCAGCATAAGTAGTCTACATACAATATTGTGTACAGCCTTATCTAACAAAAAAACACATTCTGTGAGACATTCATCCGGAGCTTAAAAAGTAGCCCGTGTTGGAGAAAATCGAGATAATCAGGTCAGGTTATGAGTTTGGCTGAAGTTGATCCAGAAGTCCCTACAGAGCTGGGACAATGAGTTCATCTCAGTGTGATTCAAGAAGGCTGCTCACAGTTCTCACATGCTAACCTGTACCCAACCCTAGGAAACCTTGAAGCATGCAGAAGGGAGAGGTGAAGTCTGCATCTCAATACTCGTTGAATGAGCCGCTTTATGATAGATAATTTGGGGATTTCTTATACTTTCCTACAGCTAACTTCCAGCATTGCCCCTGCACCCCCCAAAGTTTAAATCTGATTTATGCATCTGTTTTTATTCTTCCTGTGCGCACTTTAACTACACACTTGATGCAACAGTCCCAGTTCACATTGTAACACACAATCAGGGTGCCACTAAATGTAATAGGCTCGTAAATCACTTCTTAACTAATCCATTTTGACAGGGTTAATTTTTTGCTAATTGTTATGTGATTACATTACCAGGGCCAGGCTAGCATAGTAATGATGGTTGCTATGTCTCTGTGCCTTGATAAAACCATTTTAATGCAATCTCAACAGTGGTTCCTGAGATATTTATTGTGCTTGGCATTCCTGACATGAGCTCTAAATCTTTTCCTCCTTCCCTTTAACTCTTCATCTTTCTCCTGTCATTGTGTCTCAGCTCAGCCAGCTATCTCTCAATTGCTCATCCTCACATTTCACATAACCGCACTCGCGCCTTCAGGCTAACAGCATGTCCTGTTTTATGTAATTCCTACAGAGTCAAGGTTTGCGCTTAATAGTTTTGAATAAATCTAGTCTATGAACAGAAATATAATGATACAGACAGATATTGATGATAGCAAGATCAACATACTGGTGTAAAAAAATATAATTTAGCAGTAATAACTTTATTGTAAACACTGTATTTTGATGTGACCACTGCTAATTTTGTACACACGGATGTAATCATGCTTTTTTGTCATTTTGTCACATATTTGGTACTTTGTAAATAAAAACATGAAAAAATCACAGGTGATGTTTATAAATATACAGTATTTGTATGAATATTAAAATCTGAGACCAGATGTAATCATTTTTATACCTATTGTTTATTGTAAATAACTACAGTACATCTAAAAGCTTATATTTTTGTAGTAATCACAGCTTTAACAGTTCATCACTCATCTCTGAAAGCGAGGCATTTGCCAGAACTGAGGAAAGGTGAGCTATGGGGAAAATAAGAAACTTGCACTTTTCTGAACAGAACATGGGGGGCAAGTAGCTGAAGGACAGGAATGTCAGTGTCTTTGATTGATCTTTTTTGAGTCCTGACTCAATGGAGATTTTATGAGACCTCACACATTACATAATACTTAATTGTACCCGCTACGTTTTTATATATTATTATTTTGTATTTGATCATTTATTCATTCATTCATTCATTCAGGGCACAAGAGAGGAAGAACCATAAAAAGGGCATAACTCCACTGTAGGACAATTTTAAGATATAATACATTATAAAGTTTAAATGTATAACAGGAAAATAAAAGTAAGTATACTGTATATAAGAAAATCAGCTCTAATATCTTATTTATATTATAGTATCATAATGGTTGGCTTCACAGATGTATTCTGTGCTGTGGAATAGAGATGAGCTGACTCAGATTCCCAATCGCATGTGATCTCTAAGGAAAATTTTATAGGCATGTGAAGTAAAGGAGGTACAGTCACTAGAGGCAAAGAATGAATTTTAAGATTCTATCACATTCTATTCTATCTGACACTAAATCAGCATTTATTCTTACAGACTAAGCAAAAAACAATGTATACTACTGGGTCTTTAAATGAATTAAAATAAATATCTTCCCAATGTGGATTTTCTTAGGCCATAAAAGTTGCACAGGACAGAGTTGTAAAGATGTTCAATAATATTTTATTTTCAGACTTCAGTTTATGTGATAAGTTATGTTCTTGTTTTTTAGCTTGCTCTTTGATTATCATACACTTTAATCCTAAACTGAACAAATTTAAGCAATTCTAAGATTCTGGCATATTCTGAGCAGCCCTAATTAATGCTTTTTTAATGAAAAGTGAAAATGCGTGACCCAACTTATTTTGTAAAAGAACGCTTCAAATCTCAAAACTTCTTCTTCTTCTTCCCCCTCTTTCGGCTTCTCCCTTTTATCAAGGGTCAATCTTTTCCACCTAACTCTGTCCCCTGCATATTCTGCCTTCACACCAACTACCTGCATGTCTACATTGACCACATCTATATATCTCCTCTTTGGTCTCCCTCTCTGTCTCCTGCCTGGCAGCTCCATTTCTAACATCCTTTTACCAATATATCCACTGTCTGTCCTCTGCACATGTCCAAACTATTGTCTAACCCTTGTAAAATGTTGCAAGATTCCCAGAAGTATTCACCAAGTGGGCGGAGCTTATAACCTTTATCAAAACCGGACAAGCTCTTGCTTCACAGACTGTCTGGAAGTTTCATGCTAAGAATGCGAATAACACGAAAATAAAAATGGAAACTCTCTCCGCCTGTTAGCAAAACATATTCCAGTCGAAAATAACAAACAGGCAGAGTATTACACTTGTTTTCAGTCACAGGAAGTGTCCGATCGATCGTGGTAATTATAACCCCACTCTCTCATAAACTAGTTTCAACAGGCTCGCTCGATAATAAACCGAAACCCGTCCCCACCCCCTCACCCGCACACTTTTCATCTGATTGAGACATTTATGATTTTTTTTTTTTTTTACCGAGATCAACTGACGACTGCAGAATTTTTTTTTTAAAGCCGGATTAATTAAAAGTTTCAATTATTGATCAGCACCGAGAGTATGGGCTTTAATCTTCCTCTCAGTGGATAATGAGGGGAAAATGCGAACGAGTCGATTAATCACAATAGAGGATCAGAATAATGATTTTGTCTGTTACAAACTGCTAAGTGCGGTAGCTTAGTATGAAGTTAGCATGTTATGGTTAAGGAAAAAATGTATTCATTTGAAGGCGGAGACAGTATTTTTTGTTTGCCCGAACAAGCGGTGTCATGCTAACTGTGCTAGCGAGATAAAAAAAAAACAGGCTATATAAAGCCCCAAAGTTAGCATTCACACTACAAGCTAGCATCATTCAAATAATACAAATACAAATCCCTCAGACAGCAAACATATTTCAGATTAGCAATCAGTTTTTATTTTACAAACGTTTCCCGTCTAACTGATCAATTGGCCATAGAGACCTGATTGATTAAAGGTTTCAATTATTGATCAGTACACAGCATTTTAATTTTAATCCTCCTTTACACTGATAAAGAGGGAAAAACACAAACGGGTCAATTAACCATTATAGAGTACTATAAAATGCTACGTAGCTTGCTAAGCAGCTAGCATGTCAGTTACATAAGGAGAAAATAGATCAGTTGTTGTTAATTTCCTCATCTAGTCGTGTCATGCTAACTGTGCTAGCAAAAAAATAAATAAAGGTCAACAGGTAGTGGGAAACAAACTTCTAGCCGGGAAGAAGAATGGAAAATTTTTTTAAAAAAGGGATTATTATGGGATATTATTGTCGGAGCTTAAAGTTGACCTTGATAAACAGGAAGCAAATTCTTTTCCTGATTATAACAGAGTATATACAGGACGTAGGCAGATAAAAACAGCTTGGTGTATGAATAATGATACAAAGTGTGTGTGTGTGTGTGTGTGTAGTGCTTTCCTTAGGATTGCTATCTGCTGGAGCTGATAAGAAAAAGACTGCTGAGAAAGAGAAAGAGAGAGGCAGAGAGACGGCGGGGTGTGAGACATGGCCCAGCTCATAAATAAGCCCATACACACATTTTATCAGTGCTAATGCCATAGGGTGTAGCATAGCATCCAAACACACATACATAAATCCAGAGCGCTAATGCACAAACAAGCACAGCATGGACACTAGCTTCAGTATTATCTCGACTACATCACATGACCGTTATTACTGGATTGCTATTTGCGGACTTCGCGGGAGCCTCAGTCGGGAGGCGATTTACATCCTCGTGTATCACTGCAATCCATCTAACGATTAGTGACGAGTCAGCGTAATGTCTTTACTGGCCAGATGTTCTTTAACAACACCGTTAAACACACTGAGAAGAGACACGGAGAGGGGGAGAGAGAAAATGAGACAAGAACACGATCACCATCTGAAAGTCTTATCTACAGCGTTATTGGTATATAACCTGCTACATACAGTAGGCTAACTTTATATAGTTCTCATCTCTAATTGGACAAAAATATACGCACAGCTATTTTTGTCTTAGACATATCACTTCGGGTGGGCGGCCCGGTGGTGCAGTTAATAAAATCTGGCACCGCAATGCAAAAAGGTTGGGTTCGATACACAGTTGACGCGTCCTGGGGTCCTTTTTGCGTCTAGCTTGCATGTTCTCCCCATGTCCACTTCCTCCTGTTGCTCGGGTTATGTTAGAAATCTGCTGATTTTATTTTTGACTGCTCTGACTCCTCATGGGGCAGTCGTAGGCTTGTGGTTAAGGAACCGGCCTTGCGACCGGAAGGTCCCTGGTTCGATTCCAAGTGGC
>JAOUQT010000030.1:6585245-6595656 GCA_025769995.1 Xyliphius kryptos
CAAAAAAAAAAAAAATAGGAGAAGAAAGATATCAAGTATCTGCTCAATTTACAGATTTGGGAAGATGAAGCTGTTTTAGAGCCGAAGTATGTTTCCGATTTTCCTGAATTTCCAGAGAGGGTAAAAGGTCTATAGGGAAGAAGGGATGAAAAAGACGAGAGTAGGGAATGAAAAAAGAAAACAATCTGAAAAAAAAGAAGATAGAAACCTTTGTATAACGAATAAAAATAACGTCCATCCGTCGTTTTATACAAATATCCAATCGGATAAAATTCGGATACTTGTCTGAAAGATTGGGAAAAAAAACATGTCTGAGAACAGGATGTTGCAGGAAAGAGGGATTGGAGGAATAAAAGGAAGGCTTTTCCGGTGTCGGGGGGGGTAGCCCCGCACTGATCTCAGCTCCATAAACACACACTGTTGGTGGTTTGGCAGGTGGAGGCGCTGTCGGCTGGGGACAGATAGAGCTTCCCGCTCGGACACACACATACTTCGTAGACAGTGTGTTTTGGGTAACTGGTGCCTGGGCTGAGCAGAGGGTCCACGCTGCCGTGAGGAAGGTTCGGCATGCGGATGGATTTGGCGTCCAGAAAAACCTGAAAGAGAAAGACAAACAAGAAATTATAACAAATGTTAAATATATTATTCAACTAATGAACCTGATTACTGTTAGAAGAAGAAGAAGAAGAAGAAAAAGGAGAAGAAGAAGAAGAAGAAGAATTTACTGCATAGTACATTTTTTTGCCAGATTATTTCAGTGAGTGCATTTGGTCAGCCAGAAAACATAGGGGGTTTGGCGGGAATGCTGCAGGCAGGCTATTGGCCTTGGTCAGCAAACCAACAGTCACTGGTTGTCCATTCTGGGGCTTAACATTCTGAGCCATACCCAGAGCTTTAATGATCCACCATTACTCCAATCATCCACCATTACCCCAATTATCCACTATTACTCCAGTGATTCACAATAACCCCAGTGATTCACCAGTAGCACAGTGATCCACCATTACCCCATGATCCACCATTACTTCTAGTATCCACCATTACCCCTATGATCCACCATTACTTCTAGTATCCACCATTAGCCCAATGATCCACTATTACCCCGATGACCCACCTTTACCTCAGTTATCCACCATTACTCCAGTGGTCCACCATTACTCCAGTGATCCACTATTACTCCACTGATCCACCATTACTCCATTGAACCATCATTACTCCTAGTATTCACCATTACCCCAATGACCCACCATTACTTCAGTGAGCCATCATTTCTCCAATAATCCACCATTACCTCAGTTATCCCCCATTACTCCAGTGGTCCACCATTACTCCAATGATCCACCATTACTCCAGTGATCCACCATTACTCTGATGAGCCACCATTACTCCTGTGATCTACCCTTACCCCAATAATCCACCATTTTCCCAATGACCCACTATTACCCTCATTAATCCACTATTACTCCAATGATCCACTATTACTCCAGTGATCCGCCATTACACCAATGATCCACCATTACTCTAATATACTTTGCAAATATTCATGATACTTCATGATGACATCACCTTGGAAGGGCCTTTTTATATTGGTGCATTTGTACCTGTGTGTTCTTGATTCCTCAAAAATGCAGAGCACATATTTCCAGTGTGAGGGTATCAGATGACGAGTACGAGAGGGTTTTATCTGCTAAGCCACACAGAATCCCCAATTTCACATCTCATGGTGTCAAGGGGGAGGAATGGAAGCTGGGTGCTACAATGCTGGGTGGACGGGGGGGGGTGTAGGACGTGACAGAGCATGCATTCTCCACCGTAACACAACCGAGATGGAATATTACACTCGAAGGCCAGACAAAGAACGAGAAGCTAATTATTATGAATAATGGAGCGTGCCGAGTTGATGTTGCGAATTTGTCCAAACAGAAACACAAATAAGGAATCACAGACGCCCCGAGACGTCACATCTGTCACACTTTCATCCCGTTCCCGCCGTTTGTCTCAAGTGCCCTGGAAAATGATGGATACAATCTGCTGAAGATGAGCTGATTATACAGCACTGTTCAAAAATGATGAAAGCTGCTGGAGTTTGCTGAAAAATACAGCGAGAAACAAATGCCACAGTCAAAGTCTCCAGAAGAAGTGAGTCAGAGTCTCTAAGCCACTTAGAAATCTTAGCAATTAATTATTGTCCAGTTCTGTGAAAGAGTCTTAAGTCATGATATGCTAGGATATGCTAGGTTAACAAGTTACTCCTTGCTAACATAGTATATTAGCATCCTACATCCCGCTGCACCAAATTTCATGAGAGCCTAACATATTAGCATCAGACTCCATGTTAAGCTAGGATATTGTCACCCTACTGAATGCTAACCTACAATATTATCAAAATATTTCATGGAAACCTGGGATACTAGCATCACATTCCATGCTAATATACAATGCTAGCTTCAATATTCAGGCCTAAATTAGCATCAATACTGAGTGGCAGGCTAGGCAAATAATTCATGATAATTTAGAACGTAAGGATTCTTAGCCTCAGAGTTTATGCTAACATATTAGCATCATATTTAATTCTAACCTACAATAATAGCATTATACTCCATGCTAACAGAGGATGTTCCCATCATAAATCATGCTAATGTCAGATTTTACTCTCATAGTACAGTAGCAGATGGAAACACAGAGCAGGTTCGATTTTGATTGAGGTAAAGATGGAGCCCTTTGGGTGGGTTTTTGAGGAAAACTAATGTCTCCCAGAGGAGGTTTCGGCATTCATTAACTCCTGTCGCTCTCACACAGGCACGAAAATGCCTGGCTAACACCCTGTTTACCATGCTAATGTGTGTGAGTGAGAGAGAGTGCAGGCTTGCATATGGATGGAGTGTATGCAATTAGAGTGAGGACTGACAGGAAAAAGAATGGTAGAGGGAAAATACAAGTGATGAAGGAAGATTTTTCTTCGCAGGACGGCTTGTGAATCCCAAAATGTAAAAAAAATAGGGTAATTCGGCATTATTCCGGAAGCATCGTTTCGGGACAATTATGATTTGATCATGAGCTCAGAGGGAACAGTTAGTCCAACATAGACAGAGACATAGAGACAGCGATAAGGACGCTCAGGTCTTGGTCACACACTAATATAGCTCCACACCTCAACCGAATCCCAGAGAAGATAACAGTAAAGGTTCCCTCCACTGCCACTCATCTGCCACTCCAGATGAAACTTGGGATAATAGCATCAAAGTCAATACTAATCTAGCATGTTAACTTCATACGCCATGCCATTTTATTATGTTAGCACCCTACTACGTGATAATCTAGAATATTAGCATCATATGCTAACTTGTGTCACTAGCATCAAATATTACTGGGGTATGGGGCAGTTGTAGGCTTCTGGTTAAGGAACCAGCCTTGCAACCGGAAGTTCCCCGGTTCGATTCCAAGTAACCCCAAGTCACGGCTAAAGTGCCCTTGGGCAAGACACTTAACCCCGAGTTGCTCCCCGGCTGTTTATCGCTCAGGGCACGTGTGCTCACTTCACCCCGGCTGCTCATCGCTCAGGGCACATGTGCTCACTTCACCAGTGTGTGTATATGTGTGTTTCACTGCACGGATGGGTTAAATGCGGAGGACAAATTCCGCTGTGTGCAAGCATAGTGGCAAAATGTCCGACTTTTCTTTCTTCTTTCAAAGTCCATGCTAACCTAGGATATTAGCATCATTTTCTATGCTAACTTGTGTTTCTAGCATCAAAGTCTAGGCTAATCTAGAATGTCAGCATAATACTCCATTCTAACTGAGGTAATTGGCATCATATGCTATGCTAACATGATCATAATCCATAATCAATAAGAACCGCACAGAAAACCCTAAAAAAGAGGGTATTAGCGTCATATTTAAGGGTACGTATGTGCACAGACAAAAAGGTATACTAATTAAGACTACAATTGAGCCGCCTGTTATTCCTTTAAACACATTTAAGTGAAATATAGCATGTAATTGTCACCGCTAATCACTTTGTGGATTTGCATTCACGCTGCCGTGTCACTGAATTTTACCGAAGAATTTAAAATGTAATAAAGTTCTTTTATTTTTATTTCCCGCCGCCGTACTGTTTTACCCGACGCGGCTTTACAGCTTTCTTTATAGGATCAGAGATCGCTCAGTCGTTCAGACGTGTTTATCAGGAACTCCGGCGGCAGAATTCAAAGGCTAGCAGTGCTAAGCTTTAATTACTCCACTTCCTTATAATTAAACACTTGAAAGGGATATGCAGGGGTGCTGTACACCGAATGAAGGCAGACTTGTTTCCTTATATCCCTTTTCTTCCACACTTGCAGAGATAATTTCCTGTTTATTTTTTTTATTCATGGCTAGCTAGCTAATTTAATAACACGGTTAGTAGCCTAAGTCGATTTTGCTCTGCAGTCAGGATGTTGGTGCAGGTGCTGGTGCTGGTCATAAAATTAGAATATCATGAACAAGTTGATTTATTTCCATAATTCTATTTAAAACTGAAACTTGTATATTAGACGCGTTCATTACACACATGACTGATATATTTCAAGTCTTTATTTCTTTTAATTTGATGATTTATAACTGAAAACTAATAAAAAAACAAATTCAGTATCTCAGAAGATTTGAATATTGTGAAAAGGTTCAATATTGAAGACACCTTGTGCCACACTGTAATCAGCTAATTAACTCAAAACACCTGCAACGGCCATTAAATAGTCCTGCAATAATCTAGTTTTGTAGGCTCCACAATTATAGGTAAGACTGCTGACTTGACAGTTGTCAAAAAGACACTGATACATTGCACAAGCATGGCAAGACAAAAGAGGCAATGAACATTAATACAGAGGCGAATGGAAGGAAAAGATGTAGTAGAAAAAAGTGTATAGGGATAGGGATAACAGCACCCTGGAGAGGATTGTGAGCGTATCCATTGTCCTTTTTATCCTTATGTTTTGCCATATGGTTCCAGTTCTGTCATTGATTTGTTATCCTATTGTTTGCACCTGTGATGTGTTTATTTCTTTATATACATACGTGCCTTTATAATTATAATTGTTATTTTAGGGTCAAGTTAAATTTATATAACCGCTATCCATTTCATAACAAGATGTCTGTTAGCTCAAGAATGCAAACACAATCTAGCTTAGCATGTCAGTTACTGGCCACGTGCAAGTACCTATTGTTTGCACCTGTTTTGTGTTTACTTCTATATAATAGTAATTGGATGGTGATATTTTTTCGACTTTGGTTACTGTTGGGTCATAATATATACATATACAATAGCTGAGGAATCAATATAGCTTAGTGGGACTCTTGACCTTTAGGTCAGCAGTCTGACATGTTAAACACTAAACCCCTACTACACACACCTTTGTGTCCTACATTATAGTGACGCATGTTACAAAGTACACATGACATTTCTCTTGTTATTCAGTATTGTGTTTTCTCTCTCTCTCTCTCTCTCTCTGTCTCTCTCTGTCTCTCTCTCTCGCTCTTTATCTCGCCTTGTATTGGTTTATCCCAATTACCCAATGTCTATTTCTTCCGCTGATTGTATCTCAGTCTCTTTTAAACAGCCCCGTCACTGCATCCCGTATCTCTCGCTCTGATTGTAATGGGCAGCTTGGAACTCGACACCGGGACGCGATGCTCACCCTAATTCCCTCGTCTAAACCCCACGGACTTTTAACGTCTCCCTTTTTAAAAGAGTTAGCTGCTGTCAGCGCTGATTTAGCTCGCCATCTGGACCTTCTGAGACACCTCATTCTGTCCGTCCAAATTGACAGAAACATTTATTTTCCCTTCACGTTATTTTTGCAGCTGGCTTTGCTCTTGTCACGTCTCGGCAGCCCTCCTGAGAGGTATAAAGGGAATTAAAGAGCGAGGGGGGGAAAAAAACTTGATAAGCTATTGAAGTGCACCTATGGTTATACTACAAAGAAAGAGAAAGAGAGCAAGAGAAAGAGAGAGAGAGAGAGAGAAAGAAAATGAGTGAGTGAGAGAGAAAGAGAATCTGATTTGACAAATCTAGCATGAGAGGGGACTGGACAGATGTTTCAAAAGCACTTTCGCTGAGCTTCGCCTCCGGTGACTTCTCTATCATATCACTGCATGTAGTTCTCTCCGGCTTTGTGCAGATCTAAAGGAACGCCTGCTGTCTCTCCGTGGTAGAAAAAAAAAAAAGCTCCTTTTTACGGGAAGTTGACAGGACAGCATGATGTATTGCTCGGGCTGCTGGAAGTTAATTAAATAGCCTGGGCAGTTACTAAACCGAGGGAAAGCGAACAAAGAGAACAAATCCAATATGGCGGCACTAATTTAGGCTCAGCTGCTGTAACAAACCTGCATGGTTAAAAAAAAAAAATTGTTAATCTTTTTAAGCTTGTTATTTTAGCTATAAAAGACTCTCAGGACAAAGACTGGAGTCTTACATGGGAGACTGGATGTCGAAGTGCTTGCAAACTGTTTAAATTATGATTTTTGTTTGATTCTATTAGCGGGAATCCCTTGCTAATATATCTACAGTTCTAACTCACCCTGATTCATGAAAAAGAATCAATTAAGGGGTCTCAAGTCCCAGAAATAGTAAACCAACACCAAGAACCCTGGAGCTGTTTCTAATAGGTTCCCCAGGTTCCAGAGACAGTAAGTCAAAGCCAAAACCCTAGAACACTTTCCAATTGCTTTCCGAATTTCCAGATACAATAAAGACCATGAACCCTAGAGTTGTTTCTAACAGGTTCCGTGGTTCCAAAGACAGTAAACCAAGACAAAGAAACCAGAAGCTGTTCCGAAAAGGGTACCACAGTCCCAGAGAAAGTAATCCCAAACCAAGAACCCTACAAATCTTCCCAATGAGTTACAAAGGTCCAAGAAGCCTAAGCTAATATCTAGATCTCGGAAGATATCTAGCAGTAATGATATTTGGCAATCCAACTCACACCTTGACCCATGTTACGTGAATGACTTACATGGATGGAGGGTGGGGAAAACTAAGGAACTCACAAACGGGTCGCACTAAGACCCCTTTGAGTCTTGTGTTGAAAAGGATACTTAGGACCACTTATAAGGTGACTGACATCTACAAATTAGTATTCTACCCTATTGCTGTTAAGAACCTAAGGACCCTTGGCCCCATGCATAAGCTTCATCCTTCGCACCACAGCCAAGACCACTAGTAGAGCTCGCGATTTATTCATTCATCCTTAATATTTGATTAGTGCTCGTCCCGGGTGGTGTAGGATTTGTATGCTTTACCAGAAACACCAAGAAAAGCGTGAGAATATGTACGGTATTTCCGAAACACCAACACTGGCATGGTTTTAAGAGATAGGAGGAAACCAGGAGACATAGGGATATATAGGGATACCTCAGAGGCACCAAAATTTCTGGAGCTTTGAGACAGCAATGCTACTTGGCACAAGGGAACTTATTAAAAATTTAATTAAAATTAAAATAGTAGGCAAATACATTTCTTCCAGGACATCTTAGTGTAAATCCATACAACCACACCACCTAGCTATTCTTCATTATGAGTCCCACGTCGTATTTTTTTGTCTCTTCCTCGGCTAATCCACGCTCCGTTCATTATCTGAATTATATGCTGTAAAAGCGGCGAGTGTGGTAAAGTATGCACGGCTGCGTCTCTGGAGTCCTGGAACTTGTCAGCTTTGATGTACACCGGCAGAAGAACACACACAAAGAGACAGAAAGACAGACAGGTCTGGTCTCGTACTGATATGGTTTGTAATTTTATGTATGACCTTGTAAACTAGCTGTCATAACACTGCAAACTAAAAACCTTTCACGCATGATAAGCTCAAACTGCTCGTCTTTGCTTCGCCCAGGTCGCTTAGCTGAATGCTAAGTATTAGTTCCTGAGCATATAAACATACACATACACAGTATACTATTTCCCCTGGTCATCCATATGCTTGCTGCAAGGAAGAAAGGAGGAGGAGGAGGAGGAGTGTATGAAACACTTGGGTTTTTTAGTAAAGTTATGATCATATTATCGATTAACAGACTCTCAGAGAATGCTAACACTCTGCATGTACAGTTGTCTACATCATTATCCTAACAGACACCATCATTCCCAACCCAGCGGCACACAGCGGAATTGGTCCTCTGCATTTAAACCATCCGTGCAGTGAAACACACACATACACACACACAGGTGAAGTGAGCACACGTGCCCGAAGCAGTGAGCAGCCAGCACAGCGTCCGGGGAGCAACTGGGGTTAGGTGCCTTGCTCAAGGGCACTTTAGACATCACTTGTCAGTACTTGGCTGGTACCTTAACCACAAGCCTACACCAAAAACAGGAAGTTAATATCACCAACCATTCCCGTTTAATTTAGGCGTATCCATATAAATGTCCCACGCTGTATATTTAAGGAAATGTTAGGAGTGAAGGACTTATTGAAAACAAATGTGCATGCAGTTAATCAAGCTGCAGTATAAGGAAGTGGCAAAGGCTCGCCTCCACCCCCTGACCTCACCTGCTGTGTGGGACGTATCGGTGACGACGGAGAAGATGTGCTGCAGGAGGTCACAGAAATACGCCTCATAGAAGCTCTGAGCTGCAGCTTCCTCCTGGGCCACGTTCTGCAGCAAGGTGTACAGTATCTGCAGACCTGACAGAGAGATGGAGGAAATACCATGTTGCTTAGATTGTGAAAATAAACACTGAAATATCATTAGTCTCAAGCAGACCAGAGAGAGGACTCCATTTCACTCACGATTCCCCTATTACACAATTACAGAAAACAAGGGAACACATTGTACACCAGGCAGCATTCATTTACATCATGAGCAAACAAAACCACCGTGACCATGAGGTCTATCTATCTACAGCATCTATCCATCCACAGTATCCATCTATCTACAGCATGTGTCCGTCTGTCTCTTAATTCAACCATCTATCTAGCTAGCTATTGTATCTCCCCGTCTGTCTTCTGTCTATCCATGTATAGACTTATTTTAGTGATGGAAAATTACAGAGCTCAGTTTCATAGTATAACTTGTGCGTGTTCTCATAATTGTGTGTCCTCATAATGGTATCCATACGTGTGGGGCATCCAGGAAAGATTAAACCACCTGCTCAAAGCAACTGGCCATTATTCTAGAAACCTGCAAGTGGCCTGCATCTTTTGATTGAAGAAGGACAGGTTAATCAAAGACCCTTTAGAGCTTTATGTCAGTATTAGAAGTTCGTATTTAATGCAGAGTTTAAAAGAGAGACAATAAAATGGGCAGCAATGTGATCGTATCTTTTACTTTTAGTTAGTACTCAAGCTGCAGAATTTCAGACCGAACAAAGCTCGTGTAAACATCTGTCTGTGTATGTTTCTGAGGTTTCCTGCGTATCTCAACTGTATAGAAAACAATAGTAAATACTGCTGATACTACCATTATAAAAGCACCCTCTTTTAGCAAAAGCTACATGAATGCGACAGGATACGCTTCACTATCTTATAACTACTCAATCAACCAAATGTTTTGTTTCTTTCTTGTTCATTCGTACGACCACATCACCTAGTATCTGCACCGGCTCACTCCCTCACTCACCCGTGTCGGCGACATTTCTCATGGTGTGCTTAAAAGCCCAGATGATGGAGTCAACCACCAGTTTGAACTGCGCCAATGGGATGGACAGAAAAGCAGGGAAGCAGTGCGAGTTCACCGCCTGCAGCAGGTAGAAGAAGTGCGTCCTGTGCTCCGGGAACTCCTCGAAATCCTGAACAACGTACAAATTTCAGTTCATTTGAAAAATTCCAGACAAAACACTCGCGTTGAAATGTGATCTGAATTAGTGGAGGAGAGAAAGAAACGGGAACGAGAATAAAGAGAGAGTTAGATATGATTAAATATTTAATGATCAATTCAAACACAAGTTGTGCAGAGAGCGAGCAGAAACTCCGGCAGACTAGCGCTATGACATCATTACTAAAGGGGTGACACAGACACGAGGGAGCCCTGGGGCATAAAGCAGCTGGCCACTCCACCGTCAACAGACCTGAATGATCTCGTAAGAGTGGCTGGGCGACAGCATCCATACATCCCAGTTTACCAAAACACTCTATGACCAGGAACCCCTTAGCTCTAAGCCCTGAACTATAGGAGACTACGAAGTTATATGCTTGACTAAATAAATAAGCTCCTGTATCTTGGAGTGGATTAAAATTTGACGATCTCTGGTCTAAGGTAAATATATTGACGTCTAGTCGACTTGGATTACTCGGATTAAGATGTTACAATATTGATTTTCTGCCTTATATTTCAACTTTATTACTAAAAAAGTTCATAAAGTCATGGCAACTACAACCTGATGGTGGGAACGCTTCTGCAGTGGTCTTCTTCCTGGTTAGTTTTGCTACGGTATTAAATAAAA
>JAOUQT010000030.1:6652282-6667963 GCA_025769995.1 Xyliphius kryptos
GTTTGTAAAATGTTTCTTGTGTTTATGGTCTTAGTCCATTTTGATGGAATTTATTATATTGGTCAGCTCAATGCAACAAACTATTAGACAAGGCTAATTTCTATTCTGATAGGACCTCCATACAGACAGTTTATACAGGGACTCCAATGGCCCGCACAAGAGTCCTGACCTGAAATACACTGATTTGTAGAAATTAACAACCTAAAGGTCAATTATGTTCTAGATTTTCTCTTCTAAAATTTGTGTCTGTATGGTGCTAGTTATTTTATCGAAATTTATATCAATCTTTCCCAACGACAGAAACACAAACTATAATAATGCTTATTGTTTGGGGCTTAGAATTTTAAAAGCTTGCACAAGTAAAACTGAAAGATGTCCACATAATTTTGGTCATTTATTATAATTAGAAATGATGCTTTTTTTACCCCCATTTTAACAACAAGTAAAATGTTTCCAGGAACTTTAATAAAAACCAAGTTTAAAGCAGGAGGAAACTACATTGTGTTATTAAAAACTACTGGAATGCAGCACATTTTAGGGACAAAAGGCAAGAACATTGGCAAAAATTTGACAATGACATGACCGGATAGAGAATTGTAATTAATTTCTCATAGGCACATAGGGTTCTGGTGGCTTCATTGGTTGTAAAGAAACCTGGGTGAAGTCATGTCACCATCTTTGGTACACAGGACAACATACCCTGGAATCCATCTTTACACAATTAAGATCAATTAATCGAACAGCTAACAAATTTGAGCAATTTTAAACAATGCAATAAATTTATAATTCTCTAAAGCACAAATTCCTCACTCATGGAAGCAGAATCTGCTGGAAGCATGGAATTTTATAAAACACCACAGTTCTAAAGCAAGAATCCTGAAACAAAAATGCTGGACAGCAAACGAACAAGTACGAAAATACCCAAGGACTACAAAAAATGATCGGTAAGACAAATTAATATCCATCTGTGTCATTTTCCTTTGACTAATTATCCTCTACTTGATATGGTAAAGGCAAATCTTGGACCACATTTTATATTAAAAAAATCACATTTTAAACAATTCAGGTATTAACGTTTGACAAAAACATGATTAATTTCTAAAATGTTATCCATTATTTCTTTTAAAGCACATTGGGGAAGGCCACAAGAATAGTAGTGTTTGAAGGCCAATTCGCAAAAACTGGCTGACAGAGATCGGCATCTTTACGTTTAATGACCTGAAAGCGATTTTGGAGTTCTTAATCTCACTGGAAAACTTTGATGCTAAGACTTGTTTATTTTTACCTTCTATACTGCAGTATCAAGTGCTTAGGTCCTGGACTTACACCTATGTTGACAAATCAGACTACAATCTGCTACTGAAGGCATTTACAATTTCTAGATTAGGTGTGAAGTCCTGATGGAATTTTACACACATATTCATTGAATTGCAATTTCCTGTTAATTAACTTAGAAGACACTGAGGAGGGGTGGGTAACACTCGCCTTGCAGCATAATGGTCCTGGACTCAAACCTGCCCACAGAGAAATGGGATAGGCAACAGTCATAACCCTAATCAGGATGACACTTAATAATTGAAAATGAATGACTTTTTTTATGAGGTACTTGTAATGCCTGTTGCAGGGTTAAGGATTTAAGCTGGCTGTTTGTGTGGAAGTGCTGGACTACATTATCTTTTCGTCATCGCTTTCTGCTCTAGAGTACCTTGCTATTCTGATGTGTGTTCAGAATTTCTCACATCAGAATATTTTGGATTGTAAAATTCTGTCGATCCTGGACTGGTCTAATGCGGTCATTTTTTTCCCTGTGACCCTGAAATGTTCCACTATAAAAGTTGATTCTGCTTTTACTACCTCGGATGTTTATTTACAGATTCTGACTCTTTAAAGTCCATGTTCTCCTTACTACAGAGTTCACTACGACTTTCACATTTACAAGATCTAGACTATAGCTACTTCTGTATCCTAAGCTTGTACGTTTCTAGACTTATGGATTCTATGTTATGGATTTAAAATTCAAACAGAATTCCAGAGATGGTCGCTGTGGACTTGACATGTACGTTTTAATGATTGCAGTTGTTTTTCAATTTTTTTCCCCTAATTCAATTTTCATAGGTCGGTTATTGCTAACCTCTACCACTTATACTAGTGTCCAAAGGAGTATGTCAGTCTCGCATGCTACACGATCACAGAAATTGGTTAAGATTGACTAACCCAGCAGCAAAATTCTGCAAAATGTTTAAGAGCATGCAGGGAAATATTACGTTTAAGATTTCCCAGTGTTGCAGATGATACTGTTGAAATTGTGGTAACAAAATTCCCAAGCTGGTCTCCCTCTTTATAAAAAGCCAGCTGTACCACAACAACAGTTTCAATTTGAAAGTGATGATTTAAGTGCTGTTGCCTTATTATGATGGAACTGACCCAGGTTCTAGACCGCAGTCACATTCTGCTCCTGTTTTCGGCACAATACAGCTGTTTGAGATTACAGCCACACTGCTATTTTGTTTTAGGGGTTCTGGATTGTGAAATCATTCCTTTGCATTATAGGTAACACTACATTTTGAAATCTTGAACCAACTGGTTGCAGGTTTTTAAATACGTTTACCCAAACTTGGCATTTAATGGCAGGTCTAAATCAAGTGTAAAAACTGTATCCTGGCCTAAAGCTGGTTCGCATTTTGGAATGTCTGTCCAAATCTTTAAATGTTTTGATTTGTTACCACTTAGCCAAGAACATTGTGTGTTTAAAATATGGTTATACAGGTGACATTGCTTTTTGAATTTATGAATAAAAGCGGTTCTGCATTTATTTGTACTAATTTGACTTTGCCACAGAATGATATTGGTACAACTAGACTTGACTTTTTTCAGACTTTCCTAAATCCAGCATTGCAGAAATTGTGTGAATACCAGTTGAAAAGATAAATGCTGGTGGGCATGTTTTTAATTAGAAACGTTTCCCTTTTCCCATCTTTTTGTGTACAAATTGTTGCTAGTGCAAAAACTATTCAAAACTAAATACCGACTGATTCTACCACGTAATGCTACAGCAAAATTGTCAATGTATAAGTGAACCCCATAATTTAATCACTACATTTCTGATAAATTGGTAAAGATTTTAAGCCCAGTTTAACTAAAAGAAAAATATAACCTATTATTGGTCAAAAAAAAATTGGTATTGGTATGTAGACATACAAAATGCCTTGTTAATTGCACTGTATTTCTAAAATATACAGGAGAATGGAAATATTGTTGCAACCCTCAGTAGAAATTACACTGTAAAGCTGTTTACTAGTAGCCGCCTTTTCACCCGATATTAGACCTTAATTATTTTTATATCAGTGACGGTCGGGGGAAATAATCTTCTGTCCCCTCTAACACAATCCCTAAATTTCAGCTTTATGGGAAAAAAAAGATTTTTTAAAATCCTTTTTCAAATGTTATTAGTGGGACGGTTAAAATCCTGGATCGTAAAAAGAACAATGGATTTTATTAAACTGACAGTTGTGGCTTGGCTAAGAATTCACATTATATCTGATTTGGGACACGTATCTACTCCATGTTGTCATCTTTGGGACTTTTCTAACAACCTGATTGGCTGTTGGTAATCATTTGGCTTTGTTTTATCTTTAATCGTAGAATTAACTTATTTAAATTCTTCACTCAGTCTTGTGTATGTCACTATTAGAAATGCCGGTTTAAAACAATGTGCTGGTCTGTTTCTCCTTGGCATAAAGGTTAGCAACCTGTGTTCTGCATTAACACAAATGATCATGATTATTGTGAGTTTTAAAAAAAACTTTTAAGGTGACACTCCTGTGCTTTCCGGAGGTCTAAGTGCATTATTGCGACTGCTGCATAAAAGAAGGGCTAGAAGGAGCCGTGGTAGGTTTCAATTGGTCAGATGATTGCTCGTTAGGCAAGTCAGTTAAAGCTTTTGTGTTATAAATGATCTCCCATCTCCCTAAAAAATAAAAAAGCACGTTATAGTCCGGCTTAGAACACTAAAAATGCAGAATGTAAAAACACTATTATAAAAGGAAGAATTAAAAAAAGAAACGCTCTGGTACAAGTCCAGATTTAAGGCAGTCACCAAATGGGTTAAAAGGCAGCTATGACAAAGCGCTCAGGCGCTTGAAAAATCGTATGAACCTTTTTGTTTGTCCTTCTTTTGAGCATAAAGGCTCACGAAAAATATACAAAACTATTTGGTAACAAAAGTTTGCTATATGTTATAAAATTGAAAGGAAAACGTGAAAAATGTACCTTAGCTAAAGCTTATAAAATTATACATCAATAAAAAATAATAATAATATTCCTTGGTCCATGAAAAACTATATTACTATAATAGCTCGTTTCTTCCAAACCTTTCGAGTCCTTATTTTGCTCGTCCGATTTCGTCTCCACTTTCTCGATGCGTTCAGTGAAGAAAGTCAGTGGGAGGAGTCACACTACGCATGAGAAATGAGAGAAATGAGAGGCGGCCGAGCTCTTGTTTTATTTCCACACCCCCTCACTTTCAATGCAACACTGTGGTCCGTTTTATTAAAGATCCAAGGGTCGGAAGGAAAAAGTAACGTCGAGGTTAAGACACCGGCATGGCTGAGGAGGATGAAGACGATGAAGAAACCCCTGCACCAGCTGTGTATGCTGACTGGCCCTCTAGCCTCGACTGCAAAAGTAGGCTGGAAGAAGACGACGAGGAAGACGAGGATGAAGACGAAGGTGAGGGGGCTGAGCCTGAGCGCAGGATGGCCCCGGCTGCACCGCAATGTGGGCGTGGCCCTGGTTCAGGTGTGTATGTGAAGGTGAGTGCTGTGGAGTAGATGATGCCGTCATTGCGCACCAGTGTAACAGGGACCTGTACGGGTTGCCGAACCCAGCGCCATCCCTCACGGAATGCAGAGATATCTGGAACCACGCAGAGAACGCTCTCACCACATCTAGAATATTAAGAACACATTAACACATCTATAAGGGGCAAAGGTCATAAAGCATCCAGTGTGGTGTTATGAGTTTACCTGTACATAGTATCTGCCTCCACATCACCAAACCACACTCGAAGGTTCGGTGTGAAATTTTGTCCAGTGAGCTCAAGCATGGCCACATCACCCCCTCCATTTAACTACAACACAATAAGATCAGTTTAGGGCTGAATAATATTTATAATAATGGCACAACAAACTGTGAATGTAAGCAGCACACTGATTTACCGTACATCAATACAATAATTTAGTTACACATCGGCTTTAGGGAATGCATTGAATATTCGGAAATGAATTATTCGGGAAAAAAAACCTTAATCATAATTGTTCAAAAAATGCTTTAAGACACTTTTTTTTTCTCTCTCTAATGTGTATGGTAAGCATATTCTGTTGATTTCCTACCTGCAAACTCTCCACCACAGGTACAGGTGTTACAGGGTGTGTGACTGGACCCATGCCCTCATAGAAAGTGTATTCAGCTTTGTCTGTGCTGATGATGGTCCATGATGCACCGTCGTTGATCATCTCTTTGTTCGTCTCTTTGGGGCAGGGTGTCGCCTGATTATGTCACAAGATCACAACGTGAATAAGAAAACTTTCTATTACCTTAAATATGGTATATCTATATTTACATAAATCAATTGAATTGATTGTAAACATAATGTCCTAACAAAAAAAAGGAAGCATGCCTACATTAGTACAGCCTATCTTATCAAAGCTCTCATTAGTCAACATGATGGTGTAAGCTACATTAGGCAGGGATGACTTCTATATGAAAAAGCCTCACTATTATCTCTTTAATAAAGGAAGCGTGAGATCTGTGAATGGGAGTCACAGTGAAGTTCACCTGAAACTGGATGATGCGTTCCTGAGAGAGACACAGATACATGTGCTCTGTGTCTTTCAGGTAGAAAGCGCACTTATGAAGTTGAGACACGGGATCATCAGCATCCATCAGCGCTGTCTGCTTATCCACCTTTCGAATAACCTGCAGGCACAATAAAACACAACGATAAGTAGTTATCATAATATAGTAATGTTTAAAAGTTTGTAAACTTCTATAAACCGCGGTAAAATGTGAACAAAATGTCAATATTTCCAAAAAAAAAATAAAACCTGAAACATTTAAAGAAAACCAAACCATACAAATAAGACACAAAATTTATTTTGTTATTTACCAGAGGAAGTTATTCAATATTCAATAATATCTGTAAGTGACAAACATTGTGTACGTTCACATGTAACATAACACAAACAGGTGTTTCCAATCAACTGGAAAGACAAGCTGCTGACATATAAATGTCTTCAATATATTATGTTTTATAGAAACACAATGCTTCCAAAACTACAAATGATAGGGTACTGTTAGCATTAAAATTGCAATATTTAATTTGCAAAACACTTTAAAAAGGCCTTGTTTTGCCATTAGGGGCTCAATTAATTGATGTTGGAATTCAAGCTAAATATTTAAAATTATAAACAGTGTAAAGAGGTGCGTGTTCCTCACCAAGCGCGGTAGAGCCATGCCCGTTACAGAACACACCAGTTTAACAGTCTGACCATAGTGGATGTACCCATCTCGCACTGTAAACTCCTCCCCCTCTGATTCATCATCATCCACTGGAAAATAAAGGTAAGAAACACATGAGGTAAATCAGGTACTAGTTGTACCTGATACAAATATAATAATACTGACCGCTTTTTAAATTATGAAATGTCAATCTCATGTTAAATTATAAAGGAATCTTTTAATAATTTGAAAGAGATTTTGCACATTGTCATCAACAGCAATAAACCCACCACCTGTTTTTAAGCTTATCTATATTACCATTTTAGTAATACATGTGGACTAAAAAGTAGTGCCGGTAAAGTTTGTCCCTTAAGATCCAGTAAATAAACACTTTTGCGCTAATGTGCTGACCAATAATAAACATAGATTGTATATTGTAACCAAAGACGCAGAGAAGTGGCTGAACTACAGTCTGTAAAAAGAGAACTAAGAAATGAATCTATATTGTAACTGGAACTAATAAAATGACAATAAGTGCAGCATAAAAAAAAAAATAAAAAAAAACATACAGCAATACTCACATAAATGTATATAGAATGCTCCCCACTGTTGTGAGCTAGCATGGAAGTTTCCTCCCTCCACATGGAGGTACCGTGTGCTGACTGTCTGTGAGCGTAACCGATTGAACAGTGCCACTTTTGTACCCGATGCTATACATACTGAAAAAAGAAAAAGCAAGCGACTTTAACAAATTCCTACAAAATACTGACCTGATCTCACCAATATACAAACCGGATTCCAAAAAAACTGAACGCAATGACGTGGAGGTGCCAACATCTAATCTTTTATTCAGAATAGGACACAAATCAAAGATCAAAAGTTTAAACTGAGAGAATGTTTCATTTTGAGGGAAAAACGTTTAAAAATTTCATGGCGTCAACAAATCCTAAAGTTCTCACAGCCTCGACCCTTACTCACAGCGATTGTTCCAGATTCTCTGAATCGTTTGATGATGTTATGCATGATTGATGATGGTAAAAGTCTTTGTTATTTTATGCTGGGTAACACCATTCTGGTATTGCTGCGCAACAATGGTGGAATTGGTGATCCTCTTACCATCTTGGCTTCAGTGAGACACTGACACTAAGAAGCTCTTTTTATACCCAATCATGCTGTCAGTTGACCTAATTAGTGTTAATTGGTCTTCTAGCTGTTCGTTATATGCCTTAATTTCCTTTTTCCAGTCACTTATTGCTACTTGTCCCAAATTTTTATGGGATTTGTTGACACTGAAATTTTGAATCGACATATTTCTCTTTTAAAATGTTACATTTACTCAGATTAAACTTCTGATCAGTCTTCTATGTTCTATTACGAATATAGATTTGTCATCTCCAGATCATTGCACTCAGTTTTTATTCAAATTTATTTAGTGTCCACTTTTTTGAAATCCAGTTTGTATAAAATATCAATATGCAAATACAGTTCTATAACAATCTATAATAAAAATATCTATATGAACACAAGTGTCTATAACAATATTTTAAACAATAATTTAACAGATACGGGCACACATTTCAAAAACAACATTTGTGTGTTTACATTTCTAACAATTGATACACATGTTCATTGAACAAAGTAAACAAGACAACTTACAGTCAGCATTCTTTAGAGACTGCTTCTTTTTGGACGGCTTTGAGATGACCTTGATCCGTTTACTGAGAAATACACCGATTTCTGCACTGTTCCCATAGAACATCTTTACTGACAGCATGAAGTGCTTCCTTTTATCCGAGTCAGATATGTACAATGTTTTGGCTGTGCAGAAGTTCTGCAGAATCGATAGGATTTTAGCATAGAAAGGCAAAATGAAACAATTAGACAACATCAGACACATGTAATTTGCAGTGCACACGTTATCACAGTGATAATTAAATTACTAGACATTTTATTTAACCAGACCGCACCTAAAATAAAATTTCTGAAACTGACTATATAAGGCATTCTTCCTACATTAGCATGGATGAAAAATGTAGTTTTAAATGGTGAGTTACACCATTGGGCACTGTATGTATATTTTAATATATGGCGTGTTTTCCGTTTGAGTACAAGATGTCTTAGTCGTTACTCAGAGCTCTAACATTGCATTGTTAGGGATATAAAAGAGGTTAATTAAGAAAAGAATATATGAAAAGTATACAAAATGGTGTATGTAACTTGTATGTCTTCAATAATGCACAACAACCCTTTCATAGCTACATGAGCTGGTTGCCTTTAAGGAGAATTCTATATAACCAGTCATGCCTTTACAGTAGCTAAAATGAGTCACTGCTGTTTACAAAAAAAAATGTTAATACCACCATTATATTGGTTGAAGGTAGTGGTACTCCACTGGCTGCAGTATGTACTTCACCTTTATATGCTACAAAAAAGTTCTACACACGATTCTTTTAAAATACTAACTCTGTTGTGTGTGTCACTATTGTTAAAACCAGTTAGTGACTCAGAAAAGACACAGCGCCATGTCTTTAAATCTAACCTTAAACCCTGTTTGCAAGCAAAATCTTTGACTCTAGGCTGATGGTTGTATGACTAAATCTTCTGATCAAGTTTCAGGTTTTTTCATGAGAAAAATACAAAATCTGCTAATGCGCACTGGTCACCAACTAATAAAGCAAAATAAATTAACCCCACATTTGATGTTGATGCAGTTTAAAGTGCAATAAACCTTTAAATGAGGTTTAAACATCTGTCACCTAAGTAGAGGTGCCGATAACATCAGCTATTATGCTCACTTCCATCTCCCTGCAGGACAGAACTTGCTGATGAAATATTCCATTCAATAATCACAACCGTTTCAGTTTGTTGCAATTCCTGTTTAATCTGTGTCTCCCTAATGAATGTTTTGGTTCAGGTTTTGGTTCAATTCTGTAGTATATCTAAAGTTGTGTAAAGTATGATCCCGAGTCATTTCGTGGGTCATAAATAAGTACGGTTGATTGAGTATTGTAAACACTATCAGACAGCTGACAGCACCAAGACTAAACAAACAGCATGAACACTAATGCATATGAGCTGTACAACCTTGCCCTCCAGATTGAGCTGCTGCATCTCTTGTTCACTATTTCCAATGCCAATAAACGCGCAGGGCTGAGCCTCCTGCTCGGAGCAACCCTCCCTTTCCATTTGCTCCTTCTTCTTCTTCCAGCCACAACCCATGAGGTACACACAAGGTGGTGGGCAAAAGAACCTTAACACAAATTACACTATGTTTAAAATATTTTCATTATACACACAAGTATTACATACAATACAAGGGCAACTTATGCCATTTTATTTATAACTTTAGATACACAACAGTCCAGGTAAAAGTTGTACAAGCTAATACACACTTTACAGTAGACCTGGGCGATATACCAAAAATTTACAGATACCGAATTTTATGATGATAATCGACTTCATTTTGCTCATATCAGTATTTTTGATGTCTTAAAAAAATTTAAAGAAAAGTTGTTTTGTCTTTTTTGTCGGCTACGTTCATGTTCCTTAAAGAGGCTGTGCTCCGTGCTCTCTGCAGTGTAATCACGTGACTACGTGGCAATAAAAAGGGAAGTATTTATGTTGGCCTTATACATTCTTTATTTTTGGGGTATGTGTGTATTAAAATGATCCATTTAATGTTATCGAGGTCCACTGCTCAATATATCACAATAGTGATTTTAGGCCATATCGTCCCAGCCCTACTATACAGAGACTCTTCCAACAAGATTTCTAAACACAGACATAATCATCAAAGTGACAGTCATAAATGTTAAATAGTCACATATATGCTTTAGAAAGCATTGAGTTTCTAATAGCATAAAACCTGTTTTGTATTCTTCACTAGAACAAATTTATTTATTAGGATGCTGTCCAGATAGTTTTGGCAGTACAGAAAGTTGCCTGTGTTGCTATTTCATGAACTTTCCCTCTCACCTCTTTTCATTGCCATAAGATTTCTGAGCCACTTTAGCATGTAATATCAGCACAGTTTGATCTCCTCGCTCTTTTAAATAATTCCGCATGGCCTCCCTACAGAGAAAGACAACCAATAATAAGACAATTTCATAATAATTGGACCAAAAAACTTAAATGATCAAGAAGAGAACATGCTGCATTTACCTGGTAAGGCGTTTTGGCTGTGGAAGCTCCCCAAATTTCCTGGACACACAGAGGGAAAGAAAATATTGTATTTATTACTATCAGAATTACCATCAACAACTGTTAGAACTGTACCTACTCTGTCTAAATGAGCTCTGGAATATGAAATATGGTATATGGAAAGAAAGTCAGTGTACAAATGAGGCACATATTTGCAAAAAAATTTGATAAAATTTTAATTAACTCCGGTTTGCTGCTGGACTGAGAATAAGCCAAAAAGGTTCATAAACAAAAGTCCTGTACAGAATGTCAAAAGAGCACTGATGAAGAGGATACTTAGCACAAACTGTGCTACAAAAAATCTACTGTGTCTGACTTTACATCTGCAAGGTGAAACAATAAGGTAGCTGTGTCTACGAGGGCACAGTGAATGGACACACTTTATAAACACCAGCAGCACTGTTTTGTCTGATCAATTCTCACAATTCCCATGTCAGTGTTACTAAACTTCTGGTGATTATCCACTTCCCAAAAAAACACCTGCTTTGTGGTGGTCCTGACCTTTAACAAATAAGATAAAGAGGACTACAAACGTTTGTACAGAAACAAATAGACTACAGTCTGTAACTATAGAACTATAAAATGCATCTAAACAGTAAGTGTAATTAATTTTTTTTTTTTAAAAAAAGGTTGTTTAACGACAACAGTGCTTTTAAATATTTTCTAAATATATTATCTAAATGAATCAATGTGCACCTCTCTATACAGGACAGACAAATATGATAAAAAACTATGTATCTTGGTCTTAACTATTTAAAACATTTGATATGTAACATTTTATTTAATTTAACTTTAATACATCATTATTACAATAAATATGTGGGTTTCTATCTTTTTAAGAACAACATTTCCAAGCTACTCGTGAGAGATTATAATGTTATGTAAAATCCATTCGTTACTTTGGTGAGTTTTGGTTCTCATAATTACAAAATTTTAAGTTGGTGGAAATAGGCAGTCTGATAAACGAGACAGCTCGTATATTACTAATTTCTAAAGGTCAAAATAAAGTATACATGCACAGTGAGGAATAACTTTTCTAAGGTTAGGGGAAGTAAGCTAAAACCAACTATACAAATGCATTGCCTGGAAACATTTTGACAATGTGCACTAGAGGGAAAACAGCATACGTCAGTGATTAACAAGCATGTAAACATAGGTAATCAAAACTTAAAAAAATACTTTAACAATGTATTCTTTATTTAAGCAACATTAAAGACGTGTGTCTAAAATCTTGAAAATATAAACACTATTCCAAGATGTTTCAAAATGTGTACACTGTATACTGTATGTCAATACCTATAGTTAAGGTGCGAGCGGAGTGAACATTAAATGTGAGGTTTTTTCCCCCCTACCTTTAGTAAATCTAACCGGAATAAGTCTAACAAAACCTTGATTTTAAAAACAAAACGGGCACAAAGCCACTAGTTCACGTGCAAAAAAAATCAGGATGTTTATGAATAGTTGTAAATGCAAGTACAAATCTTTTCTTATAACTGATCATCAATTAAATATTAATTAAATGCAGAAGCTAACAGTATCTAAACAAGTTGAGTGACATTAAACTGAGGCAAACTACAAAAATTATCATCTTACCCAATGCGCTGAATTGATCGCTCAAATTGAATTCACTTAATACTTACTTAATATTACTACTGATTACAGATTAACCACTTAGTGTTTTTAAATATTTTAAGTTCACGTGAACTAATGCGCACCTTTCAATACAAAACTTAAAACATAATGAAAATATTATTTATTTTGATAAATATGATTCACACTGGTGCTCGGTATGGCTTAACAACCATGTTTTTTGGTCTAGAGAACTTAAACATAACAGATTGTTTAATTTAACTTAAATATATCCTTATCATAAAAACACATGGGTTTCTAATTTTATTTAAAGTTTTTTTACCTACCTTTTTAATAACTCTGTTCTGAATGATCCTAACAAAAAGATGACATTTTGAACAAGAGACAAGCCACTGTTTCACCCGATGGAAAATCTCTAAACGTTTATAATTTCTTGTTAGTTGTAAGTACAAGGAGAAACCTTTGCTTATAACTGATCGTAATTCAAATACCAATCAAATCCAGAAGCTAACTGTTAGCATCTAAACAAGTTTATTGACATCGAACTGCTCGCAGAAGCAACCTACAAAATCATCTCACACAATGCGCTGTATAACTCGCTCAAACATCATGCACGTTATACACTGCACTAAACTTTAAAGCAGATGATAGGAAACAAGTAAACAGTGTGTTTAAACCGAATGCGGCTGAAACTTGCCTGGTTAGCATGGTGGCTAACTGGCTAGCTGCATAAAAGAAACGAGCTGAAACAAGGCACGAGGCGAAACGCACGCAAGTGACTGAGCATTCGCGCAGTTTGAACAGGGCGACACGTGCAACGTTCTGTGAAAGTTTTTTGTGTTAACGGTAAGGTGTCCGTATCCTGCTGTTGTTAATCTCCCAGCTTACCCCGTCACTACAGGCGCCATCTTCCATCCACACTCATCAGGCCCCAACTCTCGCGTGATTTCACCACGCCTACGATGACCACTAACCACATCTGAGGCGTGGGAAAAAAGCACCCCCCCCCACCAGCTCTCGCGGTAATTCAAGTTTTTCTCAGCATTACACTTGCTCATTTATGTTTCAGCTATCGCGAGATCTTCAACTCTAAACACAGGCGTGGGAAAGCTTATGTCTGTCTCGCGATACGAGGGATGAAGTGCATACAATATGTTGTCATCGCGAGATTCTGTTGGTGGCAAAGTACTATGTGGAAAAAGTTGTAGGTTTGTTCCTATTAACCCTGAGCTACGCACGAAATACGACATCTCGTGTGCGAGAGGCAGGTGCTCATGTTGTCACTGTCGCTGCAAACTGAAAAATCACTGTTAAATACTGTTGTCAACTCAGCGACTTTGTCGCAATATTTAGCTACTTTTCAGGTCCTCAAAAGACTCATTAAAAAAACGACTAGCGACAAATGTAGATGTTTTATTTTGGTGTTACTGGAGACTGAGCACACATTCAACTGTTCAAAGAATTGTTTGCCAACTTTTCAGTAAAAAAATAGATAAATAAGCCATCACTTAAAATGAATGAATGTAATGCTTTGTCTAGACGCATGTTACATTATTTATTTTTTATGTAAATTACCTAATTAAATAGTTACCTAGCTATATGTTTACCTGTTTAATAGAGGCGCACACACACACACAGTGGAGGTGAGTGACTGACATTGACCGGCTGACATTAATATAAAAACATTTTACATAGTGCTCTACAATTAGTGGGCAGGGTCAGTGGCAGCTTTGAGCATGCACAGTAGAGTTTCAGTGTGTACATGAAGCGATGAACCCCCAAAAGGTTTTTCCTAAAAAACTAACATCATAACAGGGAGTTTTTCTTGCCACTGTTGCTCACAAGCAACATAAACTAAAGTGTGTTTCTAAAAGTCTCAAGTAACACAAGAAAAAGCAGCTAGATTTGTCATTAGTCACTTAAAAAAAAGTCACTAAATTGTCTGAAAAGTCAATAAATATAGTGACAAAGTTGCTATGTTGGCAACAGTGGTCCAGAGCACCTGCTAACCCCACCCCTTATTTACGAAGAAAGATAGAAATATGTTCAAATATATTAATGAAAATTAATCACTGCATATAATTTATGTAATGTGTGTTTAATCAAAGCATTAAAGTTATGTATTTATTTGGAGAAGTGACTGCCTATTTCAAAGGCAAAAAAATCAGCCGAAGTAGCTTATTTGTAGGGATAATTAAGTTTTTTTCCCCCACTTACTTTTTTTCATTCATTCATTATTATGCATTTTCAGTATTTCACGACTATTTACATTGTAGATTCTCACTGAAGTCATCAAAACTATGAATGAACACGTGGAGTTATGTTCTTCACAAAAAAAGGTAAAATAACTGAAAACATGTTTTATATTCAGGTGTCTTCAAAATAGCCACCATTTTTTTCTGATTACTGCTTTGCACACTCTTGGCATTCTAATTAATTATACTAATTAACCCTTATAGGCACACCTGAAAACCATTTCAGTTGACTACCTGAAGCTCATTGAGAGAATGCCAACAGTGTGCAATCAGTAATCAGAGCAAAGGGTGGCTATTTTGAAGAAACTACAATATAAAACATGTTTTCTGTTATTTCATCTTTTTTTGTTTAGTCCATAACTCCTCATGTGTTCATTCATAGTTTTAATTCCTTCAGTGAGAATCTACAATGTAAATAGTTGTGAAAATACAGAAAATGCATTGACTTATGTCCAAACTTTTGGCCTGTACTGTATCTCATCATATGAGCGAAATCGAAATCCTATTTGTTCCTCAGCTTAAGTAAAGTTTACTTTCAATACAATAAGATGTACACATAAAATCTAGAGATAAAAATACAGTAACGCGATTATAATAATGGGCTTTCTATGGACCTTTCTATTATATCATTATTATATAATAGTGATGTAGTATAGTAAATATATCATTGTACAAATTGTAATAATAGAAAATTAATAATAATGTAATAAAAAAAAACATTATGAACCAATAAATTTAATTAACCATATAAAAATGGATGTCGGTGCAGTAATTAACAATGTATTTATGTAAAGTGTCCAATAGTGAATAATAAACTGCTTAAAAAATCACAATGAAACTTCGTCAATCACACTTCTGTGAAATCAACCTGTCCAGTTAGGAAGCAACACTGATTGTGTATCAATTTAACTTGCTGTTGTGCAAATGGAACAGACAACAGGTAGAAATGAGAGGCAATAAAGGAGTGCTTCTGCAGGTGGTGATCACACACCTTTTCTCTGTTCTCATCCTTTCTGGCTGATGTTTTGGTTACTTTTGCATTTGGTCAGCTCTCTCACCAGAGAGGTAGCATGAGGCGGTGTCAACAACCCACACAAGTTGCTCAGGTAGTGCAGCTTATTCAGGATGGCACATCAAT
>JAOUQT010000030.1:6681094-6691497 GCA_025769995.1 Xyliphius kryptos
GATAGATAGATAGATAGATAGATAGATAGATAGATAGATAGATAGATAGATAGATAGATAGATAGATAGATAGATGTCTGTGTGGATGGATAGACACTGTAGCTGGTGGGATGGATGGATGGTTGGATAGACACTGTATATGGATGAATGAATGATGGATGAGTGGATAACTTTAGAAGGATGTAATGATATATGAATCCATGGACTGACACTGTAGATCTATGCAGAGATGTATAGATGGATGTATAGACACAGTAGATAGATGTATGTAGATGGATGGATAGATGGATAGACACTGTAGAAGGATGGATAGATGGACACAGACATATTGGAGTGAATAAAAATTGTGAATGAATGTGTGACTTATATAAAAGTCTGGGTGACGGGATGAGTAAATGTATATACAGAGGCAAGAATGAATGAATAAATAAGTGTTGATGAAATAAACAATCCTCTCAAGTTGCGGCCACCGTGTGGTTATAAACGGAAATGCAGAAACTCTGTAAATCGTGTAATTGCGCTGTCTAATCCAGCAGGTGTCAGTGTGGCGCTTACTTACGCTCTGTAAACACCACCGAGTAAGAAGCAATGTCGTGGGTTTGACACTTGTGATGGAAAGTAGTGTCTCTGCTTTATTGTTGCTTATTTATTAAAACGCCTTAACTGTGGCAGTTTAATAATTAAATAATAATAAAATAATAATAAAAATGTCTGAATCTCCGTCAGATGTCACAGAAAGAGCCGCTCAGACCAAACCGGTACGGGGCGCGTGAGTTAAACAAGATGATGATAATTAAAAAAAAAGCAAGGCGCCATGTTGGATTTGATAATTATTCATGAGTCATTATTGGTATTAATGTAATTATTGGTGGTATTGTTTGTAATAAAGTTGATGTTTAAAGTGTGTGTGTGTGTGTAGGCAGTGATAGGAGTTGAATACATTCCCACAGATGAGGAGAAGAAAGTCTTTAAAGAGTGTGATAAAGAGAGTTTCTGGTACAGATGTGAGTACACATCCCTCACACTTTCTCTCTCTCTCTCACTCTGTTCATGACTCGTTCATTTTTTTCTCTTCTTTCTCTCACCGTAAACATCTTTCATCCTCCAACCGTATATCATTATCCTTCCCTTCATCGCTCCTGTCCTTACTCCAGCCATCCCCTTCACCCTATCTTCTATCCTATCTATTCCTCTCTGCCTACATGCATCCACTCATTCCCCCATCATTCCTCATTCATACATCCCTCTAATCCTCCCTACATTAATCTATCAATCCATTTCATCCTCGTACATCCATCATCCATCTGTTCCCCTCATCATCCCTACATCCATCCGTCCATTCTTCTCATTCTCCCGACATCCATCTATTCCTCTCATCCTCCTTACATCCATCGATTTGTCCCTTTCATCCTACATCCTTCCACTCATCCTCTTTACCTCCATCTTTCTTACAGACCCTCCTTCTTTCTTAATATCTGTCTTGAGTGTAAAGAGATAAATATAACGGGTAAAAACAAAGGGATAATAATAAAAAAAATAATAATTATGCCCCATTCTTCCAGCCGTTCCGTTTTCTGTCAGTGCTATGGCTCTCACACACATCCTCGTGGCTAAAGGTGTGTATTTTTTCTTTATTATTATCACACATTTAGACACTTCCTGTGTTTTTGTTTATAGATTTGTAAATGTAATGTAAACAATATGCAAATGAGGTGTGTTTTTTTTACAGGGAAACTCTCTGCGTCTGTGCGATTTGGTTCTCTGCCCAAAGTGCTATGTGAGTTCATTAATAACCCCAAAACACACCCGCAACCTATGTGTACATAGTCTGTAGCCAGACTCTCTGTGTGTGTGTGTGTGTAGTTGCCGGGATGTGTGGTTACTTTGCAGGAAAATTCTCCTACATGAAGACGTGTCAGCAGAAATTCTACAAGTTGGAGAATTCACCAATCGCAGAAGCTCTTCGACAGAGACAACGACATCATCATCAACAACAACAGCAACAACCTTCACCACAGTGAGTGTATATATATAATGTCCATCCATCCATCCATCCATCCATCCATCTTTTTCACCCAGCCATCCATTTATCCATATGTCTATTGATCTGTCCAAACATTCATCCATTCACTTATTTATCTGTCCAAACGTTCATGAATCCATCCTTTCATCCATCCATCCATCTCTCTACTCATCCATCCATCTATTAATCTAAACATTCACTCATCTACAAATCCATCCATAATTCCTCCATCATTCTATCCATCAATTTATTGAGCTGACCAAATTGTCCCCCTCCACACATTGATCCATCCTTTAATCCGTACATCTATTGACCTTTCGCACATTCATCCATCTTTTCATATATGCATCTGTTGATCTCCTCAGACATTTATCCATACACATATTGATCTGTGCAAATTTTAATCTATCCATCCTTTCACCCAGCTATTCTTTCATTCATCCATCTATTGCTCTGTCCAAACAATCATTTATCTCTCCTAACATTTATCTATCTATCTATGGACCTGTCTAAACATTCATTCATTCATTGACCTATTGATCTGTCCAAACATTAATCCAGCCATCCTTTCATCCATCTACCTGTTGATATGTCTAAACATTTATCCATACATCTGTTGATCTCTCCTTACATTCACCCATCTACACATCCATGCATAATTCATCCATCATTTATTTAATGAATCTGTTGTTCTGATCAAATCGTCCCCCCTCCAAACATCCATCCATCTATCCATCCATCCTTTCATCCAGATATCTGTTGATCTTTTCGCACATGCATTCATCTTTTCATATATTCATCTATTGATCTTTTATTCTTTTTTTTCATCTCTTGTTTTCGCTCTTGTTCTCCCTCCCTCTCTCTCTCTCTCTCTCTCAGGTTTTCAGGTCTTCGGTTGGAGCCGAGTGATGAAGAAAAGTCTCAGTATGAAATCTTTAATTCAGAGAGAGTCCCGGAGTTGCCTATTTCTCCCCCCGACTCCACCTACAGCCCCCCTACACACTCACCTGACCCTGACAAAATCAACCCCTCCGGTACTTTACCCTCTGCACTAATCACCACTCTAACCAATCAGACACCAGACTCTGCCTCCTCAGTCTTGATGTTCTGTTCTTACAGCGTTGCGTGATGAAGAGCAGGACGAGGAGGAGAAGGTGAAAAGGAAAGCCGTCTTTTATGAGCATCTGCGTAACAAGAACAGAGAGAACTATGATATTACCCGGAGTCAAAAGATAGACAGGGACACGCCCAAGAAGGAGGGTAAGAAAAGAGTTGTGTTGCTGTGGTGTCACGTGGCGGTGGATAATATGTACGTTATGTCTGTTTTACAGTTAAGAAAAACAAATACGGCGACACGTGGGAGGACTGAAGAGAGACGAGATCTAGGAATGAAGAGGGAAAACATGGAGGAGATGAAAGAGAGGAATTCTGGGAGAGTGTATGAATAGCTCTGTACATGTTTGTTTGTTCCTGTATTAATAATTAAAAAACTCAGAAGTTAAATGCGTGGGAATTTTAAACTCTATATCAAACAGGCACTAGATTAGGAACACCTGGTTTTACTGATCATATGCCACCTATATAAAAGTGAATTGTTTTATTTTAAAACAAATATGGGGTTAGAAAAGAAATTGTCCAAAGGCACTTCAGCCATATCTGGACTTAGTGGTTCGGGAATCTATCTGGGGACCGGTTAGCATTACTAATCTGAGGTGTTCATTTAGCGGGGTTTGGACGTAGGAAATTTCCGAGTGGAGTTTGCATGTTCTCCCCATGTTCCGTTGGTTTTCTTCCTAGTGCCCCAGTTTTGTGCCACATTTCAAAGAAATGTATGCGTGCAATGGGTGAGAGTTGCATCAGAATGGACATCCTGCGTAACATAAAGGGTGCCAGCTTCAAAATATGAGTTAGTTGCTGTGGCTACCCCAGTGGCAGAGAAAAGCCGAAAAATAAAGGACATTTTGCTCCTAATATAAAACAAGGAAATATTATTTTGATTCCAAAACTCACAAAAAATTCAATTTATTTTTAGAAATCAATTAGTGTTGCCTCGCAGGACCTTTGTTCAATTCCTGGTCGGGCACCATGGGCCTTTCCTGTGCAGAGTTTACATTCTCTTTTCTATGTGCATTTTAATCAGGTGCTCCTGTTTCCTTTCACAGTCCAAAATTATACAGTAGGGTAATTGGTTTGCAGCTGACACGAGATTGGGAGGCTCAGTCATCTTATGCCACAGAGTGACATGACAGTGTATGACGTGACATGTTAAAATAGTCTTTTTTCAATAATTTCATCTCATTAAAAAATATCTGCTTAATTTTTGGACCTTATTGATTCAATTTTGGTGTGGAATCTGCTGGTTTTCTCTGGGTATTCCGGTTACCCCCTGCAGTCCAAACACATGCATGCTAGGAGAATTGGAGGCACACAAATTGGGTTTTTTAAAAGATTATTCCCACTTTGAAAGACAATGATGAAAGGAAGTCAGAAGACATGGAAGACAGAGAATAACTTGGTTTGACAACATTAAATTTCCATTTAAAAAGTGAAACTTGTGTATTATACACATTCATTACACACAGACCGAAATATTAAAAGTGTTTGTTTCTTTTAATTTGATCATTATAACTGAAAACTAATAAACAAACCACATTCACTATCTCAGAAAATTTGAATATTACTTTAGACTAATAGAAAAAGGATGTTTAGAAATTCTGACCAACTGAAAAATATGAACATGAAAAGTATCAGCATGTACCGCAGTCAATACTTAGCTGAGGCTCTTTTTGCCCGAATTACTGCAGCAATGCGACGTGGCATGAAGTCGATCAGTCTGAGGCACTGTGCAGGTGTTATATGAGAGCCAAGGTTGCTCAGATAGTGGCCTTCAGCTGTACTGCATTGTTGGGTCTGGTGTGTCGCATCTTCCTCTTCACAATACCCTATAGATTTTTTTTATAGTGTTAAGGTCAGGTGAGTTTACTGGCCGATTAAGAACAGGGATACCGTGGTCCTTAAACTAGGTACTTGTAGTTTTAGCACTGTGTGCAGGTACCAAGTCCTATTGGAAAATAAAATTAGCATCTCAAAAAAAAAGTTGAAAGTATGATACAAAGGCAGTATTTCGGAAGAAAAACGTGGGTGAAATTAAGGTGGTCAGCAAGTGTATGTATACATACAGTACATACATACCATACCGTTGTTGGGTGTTATTTTCTTTACAGCACTCTGTGTGAAAGTTGATCTGGTACAAGGATTCACTAATCACACAAATGCAGTATTTCAAATAAAAATATTTATTAAACAATGCAAAGATTTTAGAAACAGCATATATGTTAGGATGCGGTTTTAACGAGTTTTTTATAGTGTTTGCACCTTCCCGTATCTAAAGCGAACACCTTTAGCACAACCCCCCGCCCCTCCAGTCACACATACAAAGCGAACACTAGTAGCACAACCCCCATCTCCCCAGAGGCCTTGCATACTAAGTGAACACCAGTAGCACAAATCTCCTCCCCTGTCCTGTTTTTTCACTAATCAGACCTGGAAACCATAGGCTACACCCCAGCAAAGTTGAAATATTCCTGGAAGCAAGCTTAATTTTATCAAGTCACAGCACACAAATATCTGTGTTTTTCCACTGTTACACCACACCCTAAGTGAAAACAGACTTGGCACGTACTGTATATATTTTCAAACAGTTAATACAATTACAGTATAAGCAGTCTACATTTTTATTTCCACAACGTACATACATATAATTTTTGAATGTATTGCATGTATGTTCTCTTTCTTTCCTAATTTTTACATGTATACTTGTTAAACAACATGCAAAAGCGGGGAGGGGGGCTAATAAAAGTGGAGTTTCCACATAAACTCAAACTCTCGCGAGAACTGAAATAGCCTTTTAGGTCAGCTAAAACCTCGCGATATCAGAAAAAGTCTTTTCAGGTCAGCTGAAATCTCGCGATACTTCCACTGGTTCAGGCAGCGAGTCCGGGAACTGCAGCGGATGTTGATGTTTTGCTTCAGACTCGGTCGGTGTTTCGCCGTAAAATCTACATTCTGTGGCGTTTCGCGAAAATCAGCATTTAACAAAAGCATCCTGACTGATCTGTGGCGACAGCGGAGACCCTCCCGGAACACGGGAGGCCGAAGCGGCCATGATGGAGGACTTTGATGAGATTTACGAGGAGGGTGAAGACGAGGAAGAAGAGGAGGAGGACGAAGGCAGGGCGGCTGAGGAGCAACTACTTAAATTTGGCCCGGAACCGGTGCTGGTGCGAGGAGCAGGAAGAGCCACCGTGTGAGTAACTTTGAAATATCTCGGAAAAGATCGCTGGTTAAAAATGTCTGTAGCCGCGCTTTCAGTTTTAATTCTCTTCCGACCTGTTTTCCGGCAAGTTCCGCCTCACTTTGCTCTGATTGGTTCTCAAGTCTTGCTTCAGATGGGCTGAGACCTGGAGGGTAACGCAAATAGCCAATAATCATGCTGGATTTTCATACCAGTAGCCAATTGTAAGGCAGGAAAGGCGGGATATGGAGGGTTCATATTTCTTACAATGGAATTTTGCTATGCATTTAATTACTTTATGATTTATTTATTTTAATGCGTTAATAACAGAACAGAAATCAGTAATCTGATCATTTTAATTCATGTATTAACTTAAAAATATATAAATAACATTTACAGCGACTGTGCCGTGCCTTGTTTTTTTCCAGGTTTGGACTCAGCAATAAATTTGATAGCGAGTTTCCTTCAGCACTTACAGGGAAGGTGAGTGAGTGACTGACCACACAACCCTACATTATATACTACTGGTATGGTAATAATGGTATGGTTTTCCCTTTTGATTAATTAAAGTAGCACACAAATTCCAGTTTGTTGCATATATTTCATACACAAGTTGACCCATGCATGCTACTGTGTCTGCTACTTTATTCTGAATATCTGTCTGCACCAAACAGTTATTCAAGTCACTTTGTCTGCCCAGAGCTGGTAAATGTTGCCTTATTCTGTACTGTTGACATAACCTATACTCTACTATAGGGTTTAATATGACTTAATTCTAATTGGGGGACTTTATCAGTAATCATATGCCACCTGACAGGTGTTGAAATTCAAGAGATCGCTCTGTGTATAGACACACGCATGCTCAGACTAAATAATGGACCCGGGCGTCTGGTATAGGACGAGATATTTGTGTACATGTCCATTCAGTGTGTCACCATTGTGTGTGTAGGTGGCACCAGAGGAGTTTAAGTCCAGTATAAATCGTGTGAACGGGTCTTTGAGGAAGACTCTACCGGTGAATGTCCGCTGGCTGCTCTGTGGCTGTTTGTGCTGCTGCTGTACGCTGGGACTCAGTCTGTGGCCGGTCATCTGTCTCAGCAAACGCGTCAGTTCACACACGCACTCTTACAAACGCACATACTTACATAATCAACGGAACTATAGCACGCTTTCGCACTATTACACCTACATTCTCTTTTACACACAGTACATATAGCCAGTAAATACAATAGATACAATGTCAGTGTCGTGTTTGTAATAAAGGAAATAAAAACACGACATTTTTTCCTTTTCTGTTTTAGACACGCAGATCCATAGAGAAGTTACTGGAGTGGGAGAACAACCGCCTTTATCACAAGGTTAGAATGTGTGTGTTTTATTCTGTTTGTCGTGTTTGTCTTTGCTAACGTGCCTCTCGTTATTTTCCATGTAGTTGTCTTTGCACTGGAGGCTGAGCAAAAGGAAGTGTGAAACCAACAACATGATGGAATATGTAAGTTAAGAGAAAGAGAGCGGAATATACTTATTATATACTTACATAATATTATAATCTTTTTTTAAACAACACTGCACACTTTTAATCTGTTTTATTTTTTGTAATTGTAGAGAGTCTTATGTGTAACTAAATTTGAATAATTCTAAACACTTTACTACTACATTAAGAGTCGTCTGGACCGACCCCCTTTGTACATTTACTACTGGGTCCATACTGACCTGACATTATTACATATTCGATGCAGATTTGTCTTCTGTACATCCCATAATTCAATTTTTCCACATATCCACCACATCACAAATAATGTGGCAGTAATTTAAGTAACTCATTGTCATGAGCTAGAACCTACCTTGGGATGATTTGAGGCTTAAAAAGGCAGTACACAATGGCCATAAAGGGTTGGACATGGTTAGGAACAATACTCGGGTAGCCTGTGTTGTCCCAAAGTGTGCCAACAAAATATTCGCACACTATTTCACTACCATCAGCAGCTGGAACCATTGATAGAAGGAATGTTTTCATGTTGTTTACACCAAATTCTGACCCAACAATCTAAAAAGTCAAATCAAATGTACCTTTGGTGATCACATCTGAATTGTAGCTTCAGTTTCATGTTCCTAGCTGACAAAAGTAGCACCCGGTCTGGTCTTCTGCTTCTATAGAACATCTGCTTTAACATTAGACATATGGTGCGATCAGAGATGCATATCTGTATACCTTTGTTGTAACGAATGGCTATTCAAGTTACTGTTGCAATTTTTTCCCGACCTTTGGCAATAACAAGGTATCTCACTGATAATTTTCTCTTCTTTGGATTATTCTGTAAACGGTAGTCATGGTTGAGAGTGATAATCCCAGTTGATCATCAGTTTCTGAAACACTCAGGCAGAACTATTTAATGTCCAAATCACTTATAACCTTTCCTTTCCATTCTGGTGCTCAGATGTTCACCTTAACCATGTTGGCCATGAAAACAAGACCGTGTGACATCATCATTATCACCACGGTACAATGATTAGCAAAAAATGCAAACATCAAAGAAGCTAAGCTAGATGGTTGTATTGAGGTTGCTGACTAGCTTAGCTACAATCACCAAACCAAATTCTTTATAACAATATAGAAATATTGATTCTTGGTCACCTGAATGTATCTCTCTCTCTGTCTCTCTCAGGTTATTTTAATAGAGTTTCTACCCAAGATTCCCATCTTCAAGCCGGATTAGCAGCCGCTCACTTTTTCCTCTGCCTAAGGTGCCTACTGTCACACTTCCTTTCCCCAGACAAAAAACTTGTTCCTGTGTACATATGCATATACATGTATACATACATACACATATATACATATACATATACACGGACACACATGCTGCTTTTACCACACTCGGTGCTGGAGGCACCTGAGAACACCATGGTCCTGCAGCACAAGTCTTTGCGCCCCCAGCAGCGATGCTGGATCTTACAGATCAACAGGGTTTCCATTGCAATGGAGTTTCAAAGGGTATTTTTCCAGCACTGAACAAAAACCACCACCAAAACTGGCCAATCAGAAAACAGGTTTGTGTGATATCACAATGCTGTAATGACTAGCAACCGCTGTTTGGTTAGCTACTTCCAAAAACATAACACTAACATCATGTAACTTGGAGGTCTCTGACTAGCTTTGCTAGGCAAACTAACTTCATGCTAACGAAACAGAATTATGATTGCTGTAAACATGGTCAGATAAAAATCTAATTGAGTCAATTTTGGTACTGACTTACAATTTTTTTTTCTAAAACAAAAGAAATCACTGTCTAGGTAGCTATAAATGTTATATCCTAGGTACTTTAGTTATGCTAAATGCAAGTATAAAGTAGGTTAAAAATGCAATTCATTTGCATAATTAAAAACAAACCTGTGTAATGTTGTCTAACTTGCTAGCAAACTCCGCTAGCTACATAACAGTTGATGAGGTATCATTAAAGCTAGCAAAGCTAACATTGGTTATGTAGCTGGCCTGCTTGGCTAACATTAGTAAAGTTTTATCATATTGCAGAATCATATCTAGCATTATACTCTAAATTTGAACCTAAGGTTTGTCTACGCGTCTGTTGTGATGCTACACGATCGGGTTTGTGATTGGTTTGCGCTCCAACGCATGTTAGTCGCCATTTTCCCTTCATAAAGAAGAGACAATCACACCGGCTGCACTAAACAGGACTGACTTGTGTAGTAATAAATAAAATAGTGTGAGACTTTTCCTGTAGGTTCAGGTGACAGCCGGACGACTTACAGCACAGGATTTTTTTTTTTCATTACGCTTGTGAGAGCTTTAACAATCCATAAAATCTTCTTAAAGGAGGTTTTGTATTAAATGTGTAATAATTAGTAAAAATGATTCTGTCTGTTAAATCACATCTGACTGCTGTTTATTAGCCACCGCTAGTTACACAGTTTTAGCATGCAAACATCTAGTGGGTAAATATGAAACTATGCTTGCACACAGTGGAACTAGTTCTCCGCTTTCAACACATCTGTGCAGTGAAACACACATATACAGGTGCTGGTCATAAAATTAGAATATCATGAAAAAGTTTATTTCCATAATTCTAT
>JAOUQT010000030.1:6900630-6913807 GCA_025769995.1 Xyliphius kryptos
CACACACACACACACACACACACACACACACACACACACACACACACACACACACACACACACACACACAAAATATATGGTCAATTTAGAGCAGCCAATTAACCTTGAATCCATGTTTTTGGACTGTGGGAGACAGCCCACAAGGACATGAGGAGAACAGAGACACTCCACCCATATTGGGATTCGAACCTGGAGCATCGGCACTGACAGGTGCCGAACATGCAAACCACCAAGACACCATGTCTGTTACATTGTTGTGAAATTATCATTTACTCAACTGTGGATGCATGTGTATGTATGTGAATGTTTCATGCATAAGTGTGTGTGTGGAACATTGTACACATTGTGAACAAACCTGTATATTGGGTGAGTGCATTTTTACTTGTATCCGTAAATGTATATATAGGTGGATGTGTTTTTATATTTATGCTTGTGTCTGTGTGTAGCAGAATCCTCTTATGTGGATGTAGAGGAATTTGTAGAAATGACAAAGAAATACACACAGAGCATGGCACACACGCCACAGCAAACAAACTCACAAAGAGAGGTGTTGGACTGGAGCCATACATCTACAGATGAGAAGGTGAAAACACACAGACACACACCCAATGCACACATGGAAAAACACCAGTACACACATATAACCATAGATTATTTGGTATTGGCATATACTGTACAGGTTTTGATGATACTACAGAGTAGCTGTTTTTTCCTAAACTACTGACTCGCGTTGTTCTCTCATTTGTAAGTCGCTCTTGAATAAAAGTGTCTGCTAAGTGACTTAATGTAAATGTATTAGATGTTTGGTTTTTGTAATAAAAATGGTACTGTGCCACATTATACCCTTTGTGTGTGTGTGTGTGTGTGTGTGTGTGTGTGTGTGTGTGTGTGTGTGTGTGGGATCAGAAGGGGGTGAGTCATGTTCTTCAGAAGAGGAGCAGTTGGAGCAGTCAAATGATATTGGACACCAAACACAGTATGACAAAAGCCATGGACTTCAAATCCTACTTCCTGGTAGATGAAACTTTGAAACCTACTCATGCATTTTACTAAACACCACCTACTGAAATCATTAAAAATCCACAATTCTGTACATACAGCTTTAAAAATTACAACAACGTCATTAAATTACCCTGTAAATGGGAATAGTTACTGTATAATGTGTGAGTAATCTGATGTGGATCTGGGTATCCAGCGGTGATTCAATTTCAAAGGAAAGGATTGAGACTTTGAAAGTTGAAAGTGAGACTTTCATGCTGTCACTTGCAAGCCAATTCTGAAAATCTTTTGTTTAGACACATTATCCTCTATAAAACAGAAGTTAGATTTAATTTTTTAAATATATGTTTCTAATATCCATTGGGTAATTTAATAACGCTCTTAATTTGTTATGTGGTTTAATGATTTTCCATACCATTGTCCTTTATTCTGAAGCTAATCAGTAGTTATGTGTTTGCATAGGGATTACAGTACCCAATACACCTGATTTTGGATTTAAAGGAGCACCTGGTGGACTGGGCATCTCGCGCGGGTGTGCAGTGGTTGAGCACAATCATCCCAACTCAGCATGTAAACGCACTCGTCTTCTTCTTCATTATCTCCAACCTAAGAGTGGACTTTTTTTTCTTCGTCATCCCTCTTTTAACCTTCTACCTGTCCTTCATTTCGATGGTGATCTGCACACTGCGTGTGTTCCGTAGCAGTAAATGTTGGCAGAACTTCAGCGCCCTGGCCGCTCTGCTTAGCCGCTTTGAGCCAGAGCTGGACATGGAATCTCACTTCGGGTGGAAGCAGCTAGAACAGCACTTGTACTTCCTGGTGTCTGTTTGTTTTGTCATTTTCAGCTTCCCCCTGGCAGATAAGCGCTGGATTCCCTGTTCTGAGCTCAGCACAGTAGCTGTTCTGTTCACTGCGCTCAGTTATGCTTCTCTAAGTCCAGCTGCAGCCTCTTACACTCGCTGGGCACTCATCATTGAGGTGGCCTCCTCCCTTTGTGCCCTCACCACTCGCCTCCCTGAGGAGTTTGTTACACTGCGGATGCTGGGCAAAACTATTGAGACAGTACCGATTGGAGAGTCTGTGATTCTGACTATTAGTCTGCCTTGTATGCTTTATGTGTACCTGTTCTACCTGTTCTTTCGGTAAGAAAGCATTTTTTGCATAGTCAATCACACCTAATCCAACACAAAAATAATCCAAGGTGATCAATTTATTGAATGCATAATGACTAATATCTAATGAAGTTTCTCAAAATAATAAGACAGTGATATGTGACACAAAACAGTATAATAATTAACAATAGTAGAGCAGTAAGTTGTTGTTTACATTAATATGTGAGTGAATGTGTATGTGTTTTCATGCAGAATGGCTCGTATGCATGGATTCAGAGGAACGTCCTGTTTCCTGGTTCCATACCTGGTGTGCTTCATGTGGTTGGAGTTTTCTGTGGTTCTGTTGCAGAACTCTACACTGATTGGTCTCATTCGTACCTGCGTGGCATACTTCCTTGTGCTATTTGCTCTGCCTGTGCTGGCACTAGGACTGGCAACCATGCTGGTAATCCAGATGATAAATTGGTTCATAGAGTTAGAAGTAACGAAAATGCTGGTGACGCTGGCTGTGTGCGTGGTTCCTGTGACCCTCCGTTTGTGGACTCGCTTTAGTCTGTCCATTCTGAGCGTGGTACGTTCTGTCACACACCGCGGCCCTGTAAAGCTCATTCTGCTGTGCCTTTTCTGCGTGATGCTTGTCTGTGTGGGCTACGTGTACAGTGCAGAGGGGCTGAAGGTATATAACTCTACACTGACTTGGGAACAATATGGCACAGCATGTGGTCCATCAGCATGGAAACAGCACGGTATGACTCGCACTCAGATTATCTGCAGCCACTTGGAGGGACACAGAGTTACTTGGAAAGGAAAGTTTCAAAGCGTCAGAGTGGCGGAGACAGAGAATGGAGCTCAGTCACTTATCAACCTGCTGCCGGTCTTCATGGGTGACTGGCTGCGTTGTCTCTATGGTGACGAGTACCCATCCTGTGTGGGGCATAATTCTGGCATGTCCATACAGGATCAGAGCAGCAATGCATCTCTTCTTCTGCGGCAGCAAGAGGAGGAAGAACTCTGCCAGATCAAATCCATAGCTAAACACCACTGTCACGTGAAGCGCTTCGATACATACCGCTTTGAGGTAACAGTTCGCCAGGTGACTGAAGCACAGCCTGAAAACCTCGATAGTGACATTGTTCTCTCAGCCAGCCATGAATTCAAACAGGTCTTGTTAAATCTGGATGAGGGCAGCATGGTGGAGTTCAGTACCAAATTAGAGGGCAAGCTGGGATCCAAACAACCAAAGTTTGAACTGAAAGCCATCCACTGTTTAAACTGCAGTTCATCACTGCTGCCTGAGGGGCGCCAAGTCAAAATTGAAAGAAACTGGAGAAAAAGTGTGCAAGCTGCTATGAAGTTTGCATTTGATTTCTTCTTCTCACCTCTGCTGAGTGCCAGGATAAGTGTCTAAAAAAAGGAAATATCTAAAAGACATTTTACATTATTCTTGCAAAACAATCTTGGAGCTGAATGGTTTTAGATGTTGAGTGTGAGTTTATATAAACAATATCTTGAATCTTAATTTGATCTGTAAGTTAAAAATATCAGCACATAATATGATTAAGAGAGGTTAGAATAATCAACAAAGGTTAGGATGATCCCCACAGACCAAAAATGTGCAGCATGCTGAGAATTATCAGTGCAGGTTACATAGATTCAGGGGTTGGACAATTAAACAAACACTTGGTTTTAGACCACAATAATTTATTAGTGTGGTGTAGGGCCTCCATTTGCGGCCAAAGAACGTCAATTCGTCTTGGGAATGACAAGTCCTGCACGGTGGTCAGAGGGATATTAAAGCCATTCTCTGCAGGATAGTGGTCAGGTCACTATGTGATGCTCCTCCAAGTGGCTGAATAATATTTAGATCTGGTGAGTGTGCAGTTCATGGGAGATGTTCAACTTCACTTTCATGTTCATCAAAGCAATCTTTTGAACTCTGCACCCAGAATGTTGTGTGCCTTGTGATTTTTGTAGTAAAGCTGTGCTCTTATCCTTCTCACTGAACCTTCACACTCTGCTCTTACTGCTGCAATGTGACATTAATGAGGCTGGGCTGCTCCTATTTAGCCATGAAGCCTCCCTCACTAAAATGACCGGCTTCTCAGTTTCATTGTCCAACCCCTGTAGATTTAACATTCAAATTGGCAGGGTGTGGTAGCTCAGTGGTTTGGGTGTTGGAACTCTCAATTTGAAGTTTGGGGATTCAAATCCCAGGTTTACTGAAGTTACAGACATGGGTGCTTGAGCAAGACTCCTAAACCCTCATTGCTCCAGGTGGCTGTCCTGTGTTCTGGCCTCCTGCCAAGTTGGGATACTTGTATGTTGCTTTAGATAATAGTTTGCTAAATGACCAAATGTAAAAAAACCTAGATGTATGTTGGGCTGATAGCATTGCAGTCCCGCTGGATGGCCTTACAGTGCCATTTATAATTATTGGCACCCTTTGTTGGGATATTTGTAAGTCATCAGCAAATTGACCAAATGTAATAGATTTATTTAATATATATATATAATATAAGGGTGCAGTTCATATTTTAACTGGTTATTTTATAGCAAATTATTTCTTATTCAGAATTTTTTTTTTTTTTTTCTTCTCCAGTGTGAGGTTATGCTTCCTTAACTACATTTACATTTAGTTATTTAGCAGACGCTTTCATCCAAAGCGACTTACAAGTAACCCAATAACACAGGGTTGAAACAGGACCCTGGAGCAATGAGGGTTAAGGGTCTTGCTCAAGGACCCACATTGGTAATGTGAGTGGACCTGGGATTTGAACCCACAACCCTTAGATTGATAGTTCAACACCCTAACCACTGAGCTACCGCTCCCTAACTAGGTGTGCCGATTATGGAGGGTGCTGTAAATGACAACTGCTCTCTAAACAATCTGTACATCGGTGTCCTACACTGACCTTCCCAGCCGCTCAAGGCTTCGGCTTGTTCTTTAATCCCCTAATGAGCCTTTATTTCTTTGTCCTACAGGCCTATTACTTCTCTCGGGATGATGTGGCCCTCGAGGGATTTGCCCATTTCTTCAAGGAGAACAGCAAGGAGGAGCGCGAACATGCTGAGAAGTTCATGTCCTTCCAGAACAAAAGAGGTGGTCGCATTTTCCTTCAGGACATCAAGGTGGGTCACGAGTGCAATGCGGATCTTAATGCTGTATAAAAAGGATTCTGTGGTATGTAACATCTGTTTCTATTTGTTGGACAGAAACCTGAGCGTGACGAGTGGGGCAGTGGACTGGAGGCCATGCAGTGTGCACTGCAGCTGGAGAAAAATGTGAACCAGGCTCTGCTGGACCTGCACAAACTCGCCACGGTCAAAGTCGACCCTAATGTAAGTGTTCACACCCGAGAGAGACGAAATGCAATCCTAGATTTAGGTCAGCAGTGGACCTTCTCAAAGTTCCTCAATAAAATTCTGTAATGGTTATCAATACCTTCTTCGGAAACATTAAACTTGAGTCAGCAAGTGGATCTTGTGTTGTAGATGCTACAGCCAGTCATGGGGAGGTCATAGCATTGCTCTGCTACTTAGTAACTTTAAAAAATGTGTGGCATTTGCTTTGTAAGCCATTTGTATTATATTTAATCTGATTTGTTTAAGCATCAGTTAATCTCTTAATCTCTCTCCTCCAGCTGTGTGACTTCCTGGAGACCGAATACCTGAACGAGCAGGTGGAGGCCATCAAGAAGCTCGGCGACCACATCACCAACCTGAGCAAGATGGACGCCGGAAACAACCGGATGGCCGAGTACCTGTTTGATAAGCACACTCTGGGAGGAAAGAGTTAAATCTGCTTCTGCAGATGATGGGATCCACAGAGATCTGCTCTTAATGTGTGTGTGTGCTCTTCATGCAGATCTCATGAGATCATGTTCACCTGAATGTATCTGATTCATTTCACCTCTGACTTGCTCTGATTAAAACATTTCAAGCTGTTCTTGCTGACTGTTTATTTCATTTAAAAGAGATGTGAATAATGGTTTAAACCCTAAATGTAAATAATGTGTTATGTGTCCATATGGATAGATGGGTTCATGATTCCAATGGGAAATTCAGGGCAAACTGAGGCTGTTCCATATAGCACGAAATTAAGCAACAATCATAAAACTAGAAGAACAAAAACTGGACTGGGATACAAGGTGAAAAAACAAGAAACTCAGCCAGAAACCCAGGTCTTTCAGGTTCATATGGGCTCAAACAACGTATAACTAAAGCTTCATGGTATGTTCTTATAAATGCATTTAAACGATGTGAAAAAACACAAGCTTATAACTAACCTTAATATCTACATTTTGACCTTACACTACATATACATGAATAAAACAATTGCACAGACTACAACTATAGACGCTGCTCAAAAAATCCTAGATGTGAATGAAACATTTCAGTTGAAAATATTTAGTACATAGTGGAATGTGTTGAGAACAAAATAACATCAAGATTATCCCATGGAGGTCTGGATTTGGAATCCTACTCAAAACCAAATGACCGGTTGATCTAACTTCAGTGGAAATTCCTCAAGACAAGTTCAAATGAGGCTCAGTAGTTTGTGTGTCCTCCACGTGCCTGTATGACCTCCCTACAACGCCCGGGCGTGCTCCCGATGAGGTCTCATTACCCGTAAGCTCCTGACCTCATAATTGCTCCTTTACAATTTCTAAAAGGAGAAGTTTCACACACACACACACACACACTCCAAACAGTAATAGAATGTCTTTACAGAAAGCTTCTATTGGTATAATGTACCGCTGTCCATATACTTTTGTTCATATGAAGTATGTAACCCTGTCCTGTTCAGGTTAATCAGTAAACCCCATCAGGTTTCTGACTCTGTCCTCAGCTCTGTGTGCATTTTAAAGAGATAAAGCCGATAAAGCGGGTGATTAACGGACCCCGCCCCGCCCCGCCCCGTACGTGGGTTCTCATGATCCTATGAGGCTCTTATTAATCCTGCAGTAATCTCACAAACACTGCTGTACGAATACTAATGCACTCCACCTTCACACACGTCTGTCAGACACCTCACTCAGCGCAAAAGGGACGATTAATAATAACGAGGGCATCATGGGGGGTCAATGAGGGGAACGGAATCATCAGCGGGGGTCACGCAAGGAAACCCAAAAGCACCCGACCCTTTAACAAAAACAAATCTGATTTATCATTTGATCTTCTTTGTCATGTCTCTTTGGATGCTGTCATAGCTTTTACAGCTTCCACTTTTTGCGAAGGCTTTCTGCAACAATTTGGGACTCCAATCCAGTTCTCCCAAATGTGTTTGGTGGGTTTGTGGTCAGTGCTCTGTGGGGACCAGTCATGTTCTTTCACAACAAACTCAAATGTACACTTTACAAAACTTTTATTCATTCATTATCTTCTGCTTACTTCTCTACGAGGGTTACGATGGGGTTCCCCATGCCCATCCAGGGGAGAGTACACCCAGGACAGGGTGCCAATCTATCGCTGGGTACACACTCACTCACTCACAAACACACAGACTATAGGGTCAATTTAGAGCAGCCATTTCACCTTGAATCCACGTGTTTTGACTGCGGGAAGAAACCAGAGAACCTGGAGAAAACCCACACCGGAAGAACATGCAAACTCCACCCAGATCGGGATTCGAACCTGAATCCCCACCGCTGAGAGGCAGACGTGCTAAACGCTATACCATTGTGCCACCCTGTGTTCTTTCACAGAGAACAAAAAATGGGACTTCCCCAAACTGTTTCCACGATTTTAAAAGTATACAATTGTTTAAAACTGCACAACAACTAGAATCTTCCACCTAATCTTCTACAAGGAGCGTGGAGTCATCCAGTGATCCAGGAAAGAATGTTTTGGGTGTTGCGCACACACACACACACACACACACACCCTGACATGGGGAGAACGTGCAAACACCACCCAGATGAGGATTCGAACCTGAATCCCCAGGTACACCACACCAAACTTTTCACTATTTTGTATATAACAGGGGTGTGCAAACTTTTGAACTAAAAGCAGTCTGTTAAATATTTCCTCTACAGTAAATAACCAGGTGGTCGCTGGACGCCTCGTTGGTGAGGATGCACACTGCTTTGGTCACTTAATTATTTCCGAACCGTCTGTTGATCATCAGAGGCAGAAAGGATTTGGGGATCTTTGATCTTTCCTTTGATATTTCTAATGAAAGCTGAAACCGACTGTTTGATTCAGTGTTTTGAGAAGCACCTACAGAGAGAGAGAGAGAGAGAGAGAGAGAGAGAGAGGAACCGGCTGAGAGAACAAGGCGTCGTGAAAAAGACCTACAGTTCTGTGGGTTCCATTAATGCAGCTGAATAATGAAACGGCTCGGTCACTTCAACAGAGCTGTCACTGTACGGTCGTCTTCTCACGGATCAAAGTCCGAAAATACGTTAAATGGTTCTGTGTGACGCAGAAGCGATGAAAATGAAACTAACAAATAAAGTCAATGTTATGGATTAAATGTCCACCGAGTCCAGAAATAAAAAATAAGAAAACAAAAAGAGGATTGTTTAGATTTGAACTTTGAAGATGAATAATAATTAATATTTTTAACTTAGAATTCTTTTAGAACCTGAAGTCTGGAATCAGCTTCAGAATGCGGAACCTGAATGCGGCGCGTGTGAAATGGAGAGTCGCACAATGTTTTGGAATGTGAGTTCTAACTCAGCAACTTCAAAAAGCAACTAGCGATAAATCTCACGACCTTTTCTGATGTTACTGGAGACGTTCAGAGAAGAACATGCTCTTCAGTTTCTGAACGTGAGCTCCGTTCCACAACACTCTCAGCGCTCAGAGGGACCCACATCGCTCCACAACCAAACCTGCCCCCGCCCCCAATGACGGAGCGGGATGTAAATATAAATGCACTAGCGGAATAGCCGCGCTGCGCCCTGGTGGAGAACCTGCTAACAGTGTGAAAGTTTACAGGCAGTTGTGTTTGAGTGAGTGATGTTGTTTGGAGGTTATATATTTAAATAAAGGTATTATTATAGAGTGAGAATTTAAACATCTGAAATCTGTGGAATGTATATAGTGGGAGTTGGGACTACGGCGTCCACGCGCTCGCTTTACTACAGGAATTTTGTAGGTACTCGCCAATCACCCGATCCATCTGAGGTGCTGCGCTGGATGACGATAGTGAACGTAAGTGAGAACAAGTCAGTTTTTCCGAGGACATGGTATGAAATCACTGTTAGACGAGCAGGTGTCAGCAAAGCTAAGAACTGGACTCAGTCCTCTACGGTCCAGTCCTCATGGTCTTCTGCAGACCTCAGTTTGGTTCTCCTTTGCTTCTTGTTGATAAAAGGCTTTTTCCAGCTTTACGTGACTTGAGCCCCGCCTCTCAGTTACCAACTGTTCCCGCCCTGCACCTCTCCCTCACTGCCATTTGCACTTCCTTTTGTAGAGCACGTGATTTCCTTCTGCGGTTGCTGATTGACATTCCAATAAGATGACGGTCATCCCGGTCAGTGGGAAGTCCGTTTCGCTCTCTGCCTTTGTAATCAAGAGGAAGATGAAGAGTCACAAGCCATCAAACAAAACTGAATGTTTACACCAGGAGTGGCATAATGTCACCCAACAGCAGTGTGAGAGACGGGTGGAGAACATGCCAACACTGTGTATGAAAGCTGAGATTAAAAATCCTGTTTCTTCCACCAAATATTGATTTCTGAAGTCGTCCTGAGTTAAAACATTAGGATTGTTGTTTCTAAATGAACAGGAACTGCTTTATTTGAGTTCTGAAAGCTCTGCAGCTGTTTCTTTATTCTGACCGTTTCTCAGTTTCTGCAAAAAAATACAAAATCTTTGCTTGGAATTTCAGAGACAGTAGATTAGAAAAAAAAACAATGTTCATTTTACTTAAACATATACATATAAAGAGGCGGCACAGTGGCATAGTGGTTAGCACATTCGCCTCTCAGCGCTGGGTTCGAATCCCAATCTTGGTGGAGTTTCCATGTTCTCCCCGTGTCTGTGTGGGTTTCCTCTGGGTTTTACGGTTTCCTCCCACATTCCAAAAAAAAACATGAAGGTAAATTGAATGTCCTGGGTGTATCGGCCCAGTACCCGAGATGTTCTCCCCTGGATGAGCATGGGAACGGGAACCCCCCCCCACCCCCCCACGACCCTCATAAAGAAATAAGCGAAAGATGACAAATAAATAAATAAATGAATGAATGAACCTATAAAGAGTCGAATCATATTTAGCATTTTTTTTATACTGACTGTTTTCTGTCCCACAAGGTTTATTTCTTAAACACACAATGGACTATTATGCAAATTAGGCGATGACATCATTTAGTCACTTCTAGAATATTTTATTTAAATCTTTTTATTGTTTTCAGGTTATTATAGGTCGGCACGGTTGCTTAGTGATAAGCACGTCCACCTCTCAGCGCTGGAGATCCAGGTTCAGATCCTGATCTTGGTTTCCATGTACTTCCCGTGTCCCTGTGGGTTTCCTCTGGGTTTTCCGGTTTCCCTTCACAGTCCAAAAACATGGATTTAAGTTTTTGAATTGAATTGAAGACTCTAAATTGCCCCGAATGGTGTGTATGTGTGTGTGTGTGTGTGTGTGTGTGTGTCCAGTGATAGGTTGGCACCCTGTCCTGGGTGTATCTGCCTGGTGACGTTGGACATGGGCATGAGTGGGCCCCTCACACCCCACGTGGAGGATTAAGCAAAAGATAATGAACGAATGCATGAAATGTTAATATACATCAAACTCAAACTTTACATAAAGCATAAAACAAACCCATAAACACAGAAAGAAACAAAAAATAAGATCATATTTTTAAAAACCTAAAGGAGGTTTATGTTCTTCACTTTATTCCCGCTTTTAAATTCATTAATCATTATTTTATTTATGTATTATTTTTATTTTCTTTACCTCCTTTAGGTTTTTAAAAATATTATCTTACTTTGTTTCTTTCTGCCCTCGCACCACAGTGACCTCCTCGGTGGAGAGAGAGTTTGTTGCACTGACCACAGACACTACGGCGGCGCGGTGCTCGATGAATCTGTTTAGAAACAAACTGTAACGGAAGCTGAGTGAGTTCCATCCAAACGGCTGAACCATCAACAAATCTCTTCTTTTTGTCCACAGCAGTTTTGCTCTGAAGTTTCCTAAAGACTGGTTCCCTCCCGTTATGCTGCACACCCACAACTACAGCGTTCAGATGATTACATTCATTTCCTCGGTGAGTATTTGTAATAAATGGCGGTGCGCAGCGTGGCGTCGTAGCTGGCGCTGCAGCAGCATCGAGCTGTGCAACATAAAAGTGCCGCTGCAGCATGTGGTCAGCGGTACAGCGTGTCACAAACCTGCATGCAAATGAGCGCCAAGGCCCAACGCCGGTGGTGCATCGGTGGGACCACTAACATCGAAAAGAGAAAGAAAAATACGGCTCTGTTAAAAGGAGAAGCGCGTGTGATCGGACTCACAGATATCTTGTTGTACGGACAGTTTTTACCCCCACTGAGTCCCGGTCCTCACAAGGTTTCTTTCTTGAGAAACAACATATCAGGGAGTTCTTTCTTGCCCCTGTCCCTTCGGCTTGCTCGTTGAGGGTTCAGGCACGTCCACCTCTCAGTGCCAGGGATCTGGAGTTTGCATGTTCTCCCCATGTCCATGTGGGTTTCCTTCCACAGTTCAAAAACATGGATTTAAGGTGAATTGGCTGCTCCAAATTGCCCCTATATAGTGAGTGTGTCTGTGTGAGTGAGTGTGTGCCCAGTGATGGACTGGCCCCCTGTCATGGGTGGTATCTGCTCAGCGCCCGATAATGCGATCAAAATTAAGTTCCATTTCACTGTATGCCTTCAAATTTGTGGAAACAGTTTGGGGAAGGCCCATTTTCTGTTCTCATATGGCTGAGCCCCAGTTGATAAAGTCTGTAGCTCAAATATTCAAAATCAAAAACCTCTGCCTACCAGACTTACACACAGAGGTGTGTTCTCCACATGTAACCCATCCGTGCAGTGACACACACACACACACACACACGGTCACACACACACACTGAGTGAAGTGTCTGTATACATACGGCGACTTGGTGGCACTGACAATCCAACCGAGGACCTTCAGGTGGCAGAGCTGGTTCCCTAACCACAAGCCTATGACCGCCCCCTTGTGTGTAAACTCCCCCATTTGCAGTTAAATGAACAACCACAAGGGGCTCGCTGTTGCAGTTATACAAAACAAAAAGTACTGACACTCTACATAAAGGTAATCAGTACAACGTAATAATAATATAGACTTCTCTATAAAACATAACTGCTGTCTCTCTACTCTCTCGTCCCACTTTTTACTTTTCTCACACAACCTTCACTTCCACCCCTCTCTCTCTCTCTCTCTCTCTCTCTCTCTGAAAGTGACTAAACTTGCACAAGCACCACTAATCACCATTAACTCGAGGCAGAATGTGGAATAATATCATGCATGAATTCCCCGCTGCAGATTAAGAAGCAGAGCTGTTTGCATCAATCATTGGTGTCTGTCACGGGCAGAAGATGGGAAGGTGCTGAAGTGTGACATCTCCTCTGACTGCCATTAAATCCTGTTCGCCTTCAAATGAAGGTGTTAGCCATGATTAAGCAGAATCCACTAAAGCAGATCTCAGACATATGCTTTTTATGCAAATACGACCAGATATATGTATACAGTCGACGTTTCATGGAAGGAGGTGTGTGTAGCTGGGACTCCAACCTTCACCTCTTCTGTGAGGAACTCAGACAATCTGGTTCACTGGGAATGGAAGTTACAATCAGTTGGGATCAGTTGGGTGGATGGGTTTTAAGTTTTTGTTTTAAGTTGTTTGTTTTTTTGATAATATTAATTAAATAAAAAACTGTAAAGGATTTTTAAAAAGGTAGTCAAAATAAGCTACAGCATACTCATGTCCTCCCTGTGTCTGTGTGGATTTTCTCTGGGTTCTCCATTTTTTCCCCATGATCTAAAACATGGATAAAGTGTAAAGTGATTCATTTTGCCTACAGTGCTTACACACACAGAGGAATTTGTCCTCCACATGTAACCCATCCGTGCAGTG
>JAOUQT010000031.1:33459-44719 GCA_025769995.1 Xyliphius kryptos
CAGACAGGCAGGAAAGCACTTGGTGTGTAATCTGGGCAGGTAAAAGACAAGCAAGTAAACCTGGTGGTGAAATGAGGAAGTGCAGGAGGTTTTTTCAGAGGAAGAGGAAATGGGACAGGGAGAGGAGTGAAGAGAGTAATTTATTAGTATGGAGTAGGGCCTCCTTTTGTACAAATAATACAAATATTATGAAAAAATGCATATTAGCATTAGGTCAGGCTCCAATGGCAACGTGTAATCAGGCTTTCTTTGCTACATAGTAATTGCTGATACACAGCGAAGATTATTCATTCTTTCATTGTATTCTCAGAATGAATGCGAAATGATGAAAAGCAAAAACACAAGAGCTCTTTTGTAAAACAATGAAATAAATAAATCTCTGAAAATCTCATTTGCAATTTTGCCAAAACAAATGAACACAGTGTTACATGCAGTTACATAAACATGCAGTCGAATATGATTAGAACATGAACTATAACGTTATACAAGACTGCTTTTCATTCGTTCATCATCTTCTATATAATCCACCCGGGGTTGCATGGCACCCAGCAACTCTGTGCTCAAGGGCAGGAGCAACGTCATCACAGAGCAAAAACACACATTCACACACTAAGAGTCACTTTAGAGACTTTTTTACGTAACACGCATGTCTTTGGAATGCTGGAGGGACACGAGGGAGATCTCCACACAAAAGTTTCCATGTCCGATGCACCAAGGCAGAGTGCATGCTGACCGGGTTGCGTTAGTAACAGGCTTTCGATTCCCCGGGGCTGCAACAGATGGCCAGTGATTGGGATTCTTCGTCTGATTATCCTTATCAGCGTCAGGCGTGAATAATGACAAAAAGGTCACAGTACAATTGAAAAGGAAAGGTCTATACAAGAGTAGTGAGACCAGCCTTGTTGTATGGTTTGGAGGCAGTGGCACTGACTAAGAGACAGGAAACAGCTGGAGATGGCAGAGCTTAAGATGTTAAGGTTCTCTTTAGGAATGACCAGGATGGACAGGATTAGTTATGAGAACATCAGAGGAACAGCATAAAAAGTTAGAGAGGGCAGAATGTTAGAAGACAAAGTTAGAGAGGGCAAACTGAGATGTTTTGGATATGAGAAGAGGAGGGACAGTGGATATATTAGTAGGAGGATGTTAAAGATGTAGCTGCCAGGCAGGAGAAAGATAGGACAACCAAAGAGAAGATATATGGATGTGGTCAATGTAGACATGCAGGTAGCGAGTGTGAGAGTAGAAAATGCAGAGGAGAGGGACAAGAGAATTTTGTTGACTTGCTGTTGCGACCCCTGATAAAAGGAGAGACCAAAAGAAAAAAGTTTGCCCAACTAATAACAATAATACTCGTATTATTTGCTGTCATCGCTTTGTGATATTTGGGTGCACAGGTGTTGCCCACCTGGCAACTCTGGCCGCAAGGGCAGGTAAAACTTAAAAATTAAGGGCCACTTTAAAGAGACCAATTAACCTAACATGCATGTCTTTTTAATGGAGGGAAACCAGAGCACTAAGAAAACCTGCATGAACACATGCAAACTTCGCAGAAAAAATTCCAGAGATGTCAAGATTCTTCTTGCTGTGAGGCTACAGCAGATGTGTATTATATACAAGTTTCACTTTTTGAATGGAATTAGGAAAATGAATCAACTTTTTCATAATATACTAATTTTATGACCAGCACCTGTATATAAAGACCCATTGCAAAAAATTTGAATGTCATAGAAAAAGTTGATTAACTTCCACAATTCTATTCAAATGTTAAACTTTCATAGATTATAGATTCATGACCCACAATAAAAATGATTTCAAGTATTTATTTGTTTATTTTTACATAATTTGGGCTTCCAGCTCATAAAACCCACGAAAACAGGATTTCAAAAATTTGAATACTGTGGAGAAATCAGCCCAAATTACATAGTGAAAAGACAAAATGTGGCAGGAGAAGATGCACATACAAAAGAGATGATCATGGGCTTCAGCAGATTATCAAAAAGAAAAGATTTAAGGATCTGACAGATATTCAGAAAGAGTGGAATGAGGCAGGAGTCACAGCTTCAAAAACCACCACATTCAGACGCATCGAGGAGATGGGCTACAACTGTTGGGCCAAGGAGAAGAAGGGCTGGACCGTTGGTCAGTGGTTCAAGGTTCTTTCTTGCAATTATAGTGTGCCTTTTATTCATGAATCAAGTTCGAAGGGTTTGGAGGAAGAAGGGTGAGGAACAGAACCTAAACTGCTTAAGGTCTAATGTGATATATGATATATGGTATATATGTCTAATATGCCATGATTTGGGATGCAATGTCCAGTGCAGGTGTTGGTAAACGGTTCTTTTAAATCCAAGGTCACCGCAAGAGTCTACCAGCAGACTTCATGATTCCTTCTGCTGAGGATCTCTATGGAGATGCTCATTTCATTTTCCAGCAAGAACCCTATTGAGAATCTTTGTGGTATTCTCAAGAGGAAAATGAGGGCCACTAGACCCAACAACAAAGAGCTGACAGTAAACATCCAGGAAATCTGGGCTTCCATAACTCCCTGGCAGTTGCCAACAACATCCACGTTGCATCAAAGCAGTAATTAAAGCAAAGGGATTCCCAACCAAGTATTGAAGATTGACATATTAATTTTAAATGGACCATATTTTGATTAATTTGATGTGATCCTAATTTCTTTTTTTCCTGCAAAAACCGAGAAGTAGTTTGGGCATTCCACTTTTTCTGGATCTCTGCCAGATTCTTAAATCTTCTCTTTTTAAAGTTCAAGGTCATCTTTTTTGCTGGTGCATCTTCTCCTGCCACATTTTGTCCTTCCACTATGTAGCTTGGGCTGATTTCTCCACAGTATTCCAATTTTTTTAATCATGTTTCCGTGGGATTTATGAGCTGGAAGCCCAAATTATGTAAAAATAAACAGTTAAATATGTGAAATTGTTTACATTGTGGGCCCTGAATCTGTAGTCTATGAAAATTTTGAATTAAATTCTAGAAATTAATCAACTTTTCCATGATATTGTAATTTTTTGGGTCTGTATATGAAGCTAGACGGACAGTTAACATTTCTCCAGTACAGGTCACTTCTTTATAAACTCTTCACTAAAGAAACTGCTCTTTTATTTAAATGTGTAACCGCAATACAAGGAAAGATAACATTAAATATATTGATTATTGGTAATTCTAACATACAAAGGTATTTAAACTATATTTCTACTTACAAAGACGAATATATCCTCAGGATTACATAGACCTTCAATAAGTATATGTGAGTCTCACTCCTTTGAAATAGCTACTGGAAGAATTCTACAATTCTATTATGTATTTACCGTTGCCATGGTTACTTACAAACGCTATATACACTATAGAAATAGTGTAGTGTGACATTTTTAGAAGATGACTATGTCATAATACAATATGAAATGACCCTAAACACTCATGTATTTTACAAAGTAATATCTTTCACAACTGACCACACAAGGATCAACAATTATATTCATTTTGTATTATGTTTTTGAAATCGGTTCAGTTTTAGTTATATAGCTCTTTTTACAATGGCAGTCACAAAGCAGTTGTATCATTCATTAATTTCAAATGACCACTTAATCCTAGTTTTAGAGTCATCCGAAAGCGTGTACCCACCAGTCAACTCTGGGTGTGAAGGCAGAAACAACCCTTGACAGGGCACCAATCCATCATAGGGTGCACACACAGACAATTCACACACTAACGGGCAATTTAGAGACACTAATTAACTTATCGTGCATGTCTTTGGAATGCGAGAGGAGACCGGAGCACCCACCCGAACACAAACTCCACACAGAAATTTCCCGAGTCGCCCCACCCAGGGCTCAAACACAGGATCTTCTTGGTGTGAGGCCACAGCACTATCCAGTGTGCCACTCCACAAAGCAGGTTTAAATATGGTTACTTTTTTGTCTCCAGTGAGCAACCTTGAAGATGACAAGGAAATGCTTCCTCAGAGGTTAAGAAGAAAAATCTCGATAGGAACCAGACTCAGAAGGGAATCCATCCTCATATGGTCCAGATCCAGCTGGAACACAGGCATTCCTAAGACATTAGGCATCCAACAATCTCAGTTTACCGACACTGTTAATGCCCATAAACCACCAGGTGAGCACCCTTACTTAAAAGGAACTGTGGCTATGAAAAGAATTCTTGACTGAACAAATACAGGTGCATCTCAATAAATTAAAATAGCATCAAAAAGATAATTTATGTCAATAATTCAATACAAAAATAAAACAGACGTAGTACATAGATTCATTACAAACACGGTGGTCTATTTCTAGTGTTTATTTCTGTTGATGTTGATGATTATTGCTTACAGACAATGAAAACTCAACATCATTATCTCAGACAATTAGAATATTTAACACAAACAACTGGCAAAGGATTCCTGAGCATTTAGTTGAGTAGAAGGATAAAGTGTGGACCAAGAGACAACACCAGAAGCGTCTTACCTGGGCCAAGGAGAAAAAGAATCCAGTGGAGAGAAACACAATTCAAGCAGCTTGAGGTCTAGTGTAAAATGTCCTTGATCGGTAATGATTTGGGGATCCATGTGGATTTACTCGTGTAAATCCACTGTGTTATATCAAAGTCAGTAATTTTTTATAAAGGCAAAGTAAATTTTAGAGAACTTCATGCCACTTTCTGCCGACAAGCTTTTTGGATATGGAAATGTCATTGTTCAGCAGGACTTGGTACTTGTCCACGCTGGCAAAATTACCAATACCTGGTTTAATAACCACAGTATCATCGCGCTTGATTGGGCAGCAAACTTGCCAGACCTAAACCCCATAGAGAATCTACACAGTATTGTCAAGAGTAAGATGAGAGGCACCAGACTCAACAATGCAGACAAGATGAAGTCTATGGGCTTCCATAACACTTCTGAAGTGCCACAGGCCAATCACCTCCATGTCACGCTGCATTGATGCAGTAATTCGTGCAAAAGGAGCTCCGTCCATGTATTAAGTGCATTTAATTTACATACTTAGGGGGCCAAAATATCTGCATTAAAAATAACCCTTCAGTTGGTCTTATATCATATTCTAATTTTCTTTATTTTGGGTTTTTATTGGCTGTAAGCAATAATCATAAACATTATCAGAAATAAACACTACATTTCTGTTTGTAATGAATCCATTTGAAATAAATCAACTTTTTATAAAATTCTAATTTATTGAGGTGCACCTCTATGTCTTGAGTCAAGACTTTAGTTTAGAGTATCTGAATCCCCAACATTAATTGAAAGACTGTTCTATAACTGCTTTAAGAAGAGAAAACTCTTCCCAATGTTTAGGGACCTGCAAGCAATTTTTGAATGCAGGAAGTGATGTAATTCATAAAATATTAATATTTCACTTAGATATTGAGATATGAGATTTAGAGCTTTATATGAGCAGTTTATATGGAATTTAATTGGAGACCAATAAAGAATAATTAAAACGAGTGATGTGATCATATCTTTAAGTTATAGACAGTACTATGTCTGTAGCATTCTGCACTAAATGAAACTTGCATATACACTACATCTGTTGGAGCATCCAGTATCAAGGCATTACAATAATCTAATCTGAAAGTAACAATGGTATGAATTAACATTTCTGCATCATGTAGAGTCAGTATATTTCTTAGCTGTATGCTGTACTGGTAATGTTATCTACATAAGCCTGGAGTCAATAATAACACCAAGATCTTTTACTGCTTCACTTTAAGTGACTTAACTGAAATCAGAAAGCTTACTTCTAGCTGAAGTTGTTTATCCATTGTCTTAATGCCCTTTACACATTTCTTAACGTTATTAAGATGATGTCTCTCATCAGGCTTTGCTAAAACATAGATGCGTCTTTTGCATTAAATAGAAAACTGATAACATGTCTGAATAATTTTACCAAGAATGGGCATATACAGGAGAAAAGTAGTGGGCCTAAGGCAAAGCCTTGAGGATAAAACACATGACATTACACAACTTAGACCTGCAAGAAACTATTTACAAAAAAATAATTGTAAAGTATCATTGCTGAAGAAAGCAGCATTGACAAGCTTAGTTTACTGACAGTTTCTGTTAGTTTCACTGTGGTGAACATAGTGAGAAAATGGAAGACCACAGGCACAGTCCTAGTTAAGGCGTGGTGGCAGATTAAGAAATAGTTAAAGGATGGTGATAACAGTCTTAGTCAACCCACAGACCAGCTCCAAAGACCTACAATCATCTCACTGCAGATAGAGACTATTTTTCTGTCGGGGTGCCCAAATCCATGCACCTGCATAAACCTAATTTTGTTGAAAAAAATTGCACTTTCTGTAAATTCTATAAACTTCATTTTACTTTTTCAAATACCATTGTGCTCATCTGCTACAGTATATGATATTTAACTGTTATTGCTAATCCCAACAACCAGCGATTTATAATTGAACATCATGAAAACTAAACTATTTCATACCACTGTACAATTTTTCCTGCATGTAGTATGTGACTTTGTGAAATGATTTGTGTTAGTTCACGTTCTCATGAAATTTACCTCACTGTACTGAAAATTCCCTGTCGTCCTGCACATTAATATCAATCCAAAATGATTTAGCAATCTCTTTATTATGAAATTAATTGAAATAAAAAGTCTTCATTGCACATTTGGCTCTGCCAATTGCTGTATTTAGTACGGCAGAAACACGATTTCACCATTTTCTACATCCTTCCATACAAACTTTATTATCCAAAACAACTAATTTTCCAAGGAGACCACATGAAAGCTAAAATTAAACAGTCACACCTTTATACAGAAATAAATTTTAAATCAAACACAAATGCAGAAAACAAATAATGAGCAGAATAGCAATAAGGACTGATAAAAGGGACTTCAGCATCACATCATCAGACTGTATGAGACTCATGTCGGAGGTGGTGGGTAGTACTGGTTATACTGTCCATATTGGCCATACTGACCCCAGGTGTTCTGACTTCCCCAGGAGTTGTATTGCTAGTATAAAAAAAAAAAAGTTAGGTTAAGGAACTGAGCACAGCACCTCGCTCTTAAATGCTAGTTTGGTAAATGCTGAAAAACATACCTGATACCAGTTATTGTAATTGTATCCATGATTAGCTTGCATGTCGGTCATCTGACCAGATGCTGCCGAGCCATCATCCACACGCTGTCTCTTTAAATCTGGCTCTTCAGTCCTTTTCAAGTAAAAAGCAGCAGTGTAAATTTGTAGTTGATTTTGGTAAAGATTTAATTAACATTTTATGTAATGTGTTGCATTTAACGTATATTTTATATATTTACACTAATACAATGTTGGAAAAAAGCTTTGAATAAATTTAATACAGCATTTAATTATGATGTTTATAATTAACTTTTTCAATCCAGCTAGACAGTGACAAGAAAAAACATCCTCAAATGAAATGAAATAAAGAAAATGTTAGTAGCAATAAAAATGAATCAAATATACTGCTAATGCTGAATTTTACAGTGGGAAACCTACCCATTTTCTGCTTTCCTCTTCATCGACTCTTGTTCTGTCACAAGTTTTTGATGCTGTTCATAAGCAGCTACAAGCCTAAATAGAAAAGAAATTGTCATGTGACACAAGAAGTACATACTGATGGGAAATTACTTAATTTTCCATGTTTCTTTTCTTCAAAAGATTTACATTAAAGACATTTTAAAATGTGAAAACATAATGACAAGTGACATTTTTTTTTTTAATAAATACTAAACTCACACATTTATATCACTTCCAAAGTCCTCCAGAAATTCTACTTTACGCTGTGAGAAAGTTACACGCGACTCCAATGGCATGGCGCTGCCGAGTGCCTGGTCAAAGCATGCCAAGATCTCGGATTCCTTCTGCTGCACATCTCCACTGTACTCCAGCTCCAGTAGGTTAAGGTAAAGCTTGGGGCTAGTCTGGAGAACAGTTAAATCAGAGACAGAGTAAGACAATTTATTTAAAAACACACTTCGCAGTTTCCTGCTTTAAAATAGCCACTAAAAGTTGATGCAATACATTGGACCCCAAACATAAACCAAATATAAGATTCATCAAACCCATTATCACTGATAATCTCCAGTTTAGTTTTATGGGGAAAAAAAATAATTATAAAATTTACCTCATCCTTTTCAATAGCCTCCAGCAATACTTTTTTAGCTTTTCCCACATTCCTCTGTACTTTGAGGAATTGTCTAGCCAGTTTCACAGAGAAGAAGGTTGATTCACTTGTAGATTTTGCATTTTTGATGGCGTCTTCGAGAAGCGCTTCCGCACCCTCAAAGTTTCCATGTCGACGTTCAAGGCTCACACGACGTAGTCTCACCATGGCCAAACCCGGAACTGCCTCTTCTAGACTTTTTAGAATGCCTCGAGCCTCATCAATGTTCCCTGAAGAAGTAAAATTAAACCATAATCTCATATCTTAGTGTTGAGGAAGACACTGGGATACAATTGTGATGACAGAACTAGGCACTAGACAGTGGGCTGCACATTCACTGCTTTAAGTTCTTTTATTATTTGCAATGCAATACACACATATTTTGGGGCTAGCTTAAAAAAAAGTTTTATTTCATATTTTGTAATTCTGTTAATGTTTTTGATTGCTATTAACCCAGATGCTCCGTTGACTTATAAATATTAATACATGGGTGTCTTCTGAAATGATTTTGGCCATGTGGCCATGTGGTTGTTGCTGTTATTAGAATAAAGAAGGTACTGGCAATTGCAGGCATCTCCCAGAAGATAATATGATGAAGTACAAGAGGCATAATTGTAAGAAAAAAATCCTCAGCTTTTATTTAAATTTTAACCAAAAATTAGCTAATTATTCATAGCGATAAGCTACATGGAAAAAATGTAGACGCAACATGTTACATTCTTGAAGTGTCCAAAAATTATTTCTAAACCATAATTGGTTGTAAATTCAGTGTTTATTATTGTTTTCAAGCAACTTTTAAGACAGTATAATAATTTTAAATGACTACTTTTGATCATTTTAAACATAGTTGTTAAATAGCACATTGATAGAAAAAAGCAAAAAATGTTAGCAATTGGGGCTCAGTCAGTTTATCCCCATCCCACAGAGCACATATGTGCAGCCAACTATAACAGAGCAATTACATGCCTAACAGTATACAACTGAACGATCTATACCGACATACTAGTTAACATAATATGTAATAACAGTACAGTGAAATTCACCTTGTAGCTCTTCAAAAGCTGCCCAGAGAACATGGACAGTAGGCTTCTTTTGTAGATGGATACTGCATGCTTTCTTGAAGATGTGCCTCACTCCCTCTGTGCTGTAGCTCTCCAGGTACTTGGCATACTTCAGAAGCAAAGAAGGAAAGATGAGAAGGGAGAATAGAAAGAGAGGGACAGGGAATAAAGGAAGAAATGGGAAAAGAGCACAGACATGAAGCTTTTTCCAATTCCTACACTGGTGAATTTCCATTCACAAGATCGTTTTGAGAATTTCTGTTTTAAACCCATCAGCACCTTCATGGAACCAATAAGATAAGTTTCTGTAAGGTAGTGGGAGACGGAGAGATGCAACGAGATGCTGGAGTCTTATCTTGTGTGGCAAGCAGGCCATCCCCTAATACAACAAATACAGTCAAATATCAACGTTACACGCAAAGAGGGCAGGAAGTTTTACTGAGGAAGTGTAATCGTTGATCATGGGGGCAGGAAGGAAGAAAGTTTCTGCGAAGAGGGCTCAATTTACCTTTATCCAAAACTCCTCGTACAGGGCACAGGCAATCAGGCAGCGCTCAAACAGAACCACAACACGCTCTGGCGTCCCATTCTCCAGTTCAAATTCCAGGTATTCTCTCCAGTTGGTGAGCTGAGTCTTCTCCAGGGCTTTGACGTGGAAATATGGTCGCTTGATCTAGGAGAGGCATAGGGTGAATTTGGTTTAACAATGCCCTAGAGCTACTTGAGAAAAAAAATACAATATTAAGTTCCCACTTACCCCTTCTTCAAAAGCCCACCGTTTGCTAACTTCATGCTCATTGTGGTTGAAAATCTCTTGACGTGTCTCGATCACCTTGTGGCGCATGTTCTCAATCTCAGTGACTCTCTATAGAACAAAAAAAAAGCTCAATAAACACCTTTAAAAAAAAAAGATCTAGTTATCGAGTGACGTGCAAACTGCGTATTCAGCTACCAAGGTTTACATCACCATGAGCTCGAGAGAAATAAGCAGCATCTTGCGCTGAGAAAAGTACGGTATGCACACTGCACATCAGCTGTGGCCCAAGCCGTGCTGCAGGGGAAGAGGGAGGGCAGAGGGACAGTGTCATTCCGTCACGATCCCCACTTTTAGGCCGACTCCCTGATTGGATGCCAACTTGGATCCTCAGGTATTCACTCTGGCTGCTAATGGAAAGACACCTCTTCAAACCTGTACAGTTTTGTCTCTCTCCAGGATCAGGTAGGATCCTCCCTAACTGCCATGTTAAAACCCACCCAGTATGATGGGCGTGCACCTACCTTTGCTGCATCAGGAAGATCCTCAATGCCTGGTGGAAGCTCTTCATTCGGGGTGTCCTCCTCGCCTTCACCAGTGGGTTTATTAGCAGCTGCAAGCTCTAGTCTAAGCTGTACAAACTCCTCTTCGGAGAGAAAGTACTTGGGATTATTGTTTTGCACGTGGTCTTTGAACCTGGGGTAAAAATATAGTGATTGTGAATTTAAGTTAAAAATAAAGAATAATTAAGTTGCAAAGTAAATATTTGACACCCAATGGTAAATAAAAAATACTGCAACCATTGAAATGGCACATTTCCTTACTGACAATGCCACCAAGCACAGGACAAACAATGCTTGATAGAAAAGGCTGATAAAAGGCTAATATTTTACAATAATTTAGGTTAAAAGAAACTGTGATCCAAAAAACATTATGGACATAATTTCAGTTTGTTATTGTTTATTTTATTAACATTTTTTCCTGTTGGTCCACAAATATGTGGCTTTTGAATTTTCTATTGAATGAGGTTGCTGGATATCTTTTATGTACTAAATTTCTAAATACCTACATACCAATTCTAAAACACTTGAATGCAAGAACACCAAAATTGTACATATTTAATAAACTTTATGCCATGATTTGTGAATCGTGATCAGCAAAAAGTAAAATATGTAAGAAATACAGGGCTATCTGTAGGCCCCAACTGCACACAGTATAAAAAAAAAAAAAAAAAAAAAAAAAAAAAAAAAAAAAGAAAAAAAA
>JAOUQT010000031.1:44819-58431 GCA_025769995.1 Xyliphius kryptos
CAGTATGTGGTTTGGCATTGTCATGTTGGAAAATGCAAGATATTCCCAGAAAGAAATGTTGTCTGGATGGTAACATATGTTGCTTTAGAAGTTGGATATACCTTTCAGCATTGATAGTGTCCTTCCAGATGTGTAAGCTGCCCATGCCACACGCACTAATGCAACCCCATACCATCAGAGATGCAGGCTACTAAACTGAGCGCTGATCATTTGGGTTGTCCTTTTCCTCTTTAGTCTGAATGAAACAGCGTCCCTGATTTCCATAAATGAGCTTTGGCCCAGAGAAGCAAACTGTACTTCTGGATCTTGTTTAGATACGGCTTCGTCTTTGAACTATAGGAGTTTTAGCTGGCAACTGCAGATGTTATAGTGAATTGTGTACACAGAATTTTCTCAAATGAGCCGATATTTGGCATGAAATATCTATGTTCTATTGTGAATGAAATATCACTTGATATTTGTAAATTATTGCATTCTGTTTTTTACAGTTTGTACTTTGTCCCAATTTTTTTGGAATCAGGTTTATAGAAAAAAAATATTCTTTAACTATAAAACAACAAGTTAAATCCAATACTTACTCCTTCTTCAAAAGCCCAGCGCTTGCTGACTTCATGTTCATTGTGGTTAAATATCTCTTGACGCGTCTCGATCACCTTATGCCGCATGTTCTCGATCTCTGTGACCCTCTAAAGGAAAAACATACAATTATGTGCCACCACATTACAACATGCTCGATTATCTCGAGTGACGTTCAAACTGCATATTCAGCTACCAAGGTACTACATCACCATGAGTTTGAGAGAAATTAGCAGCATCTTGCGCTGGAATATGTATGGAATTCACACCCTGCACATCAGCTGTGACCCAAGCCGACGGAGAGGGACGGTGTCAATCTGTCACAGTCCCGTCCCACTTTAAGATCCACTCCCTGATTGGAACTTGGACCCTCAGGTATTCATTGGCTGCTAATGGAAAAACACCTCTTCAAACCTGTACAGTTTTGCTTCTCTCCAGGATCAGGTAGGATCTGCCATAACCCTTTAATGCTTAATACCCATTAATATTGTAGCCTGGACCCTTACCTTTGCTGGGTCAGGTAGGTCATCTGTGCCTGGAGGTAGCTCCTCGCTGGGGGTTTCCTCCTCTCCCTCTCCACTAGGTTTATTGGCCGCTGCAAGTTCCAACCTCAGCTGAACAAACTCCTCTTCAGACAGGAAGTGCTTGGGATTATTGTTTTGCACATGATCCTTAAACCTAGATACAATAGACTGCATTAAACATGAAATATTGTATTGCATTCCACATAGTATTGAAAAATAACAAAATATCCCAATTTCAGTCACATCTGATATGTCATGTCATTAGCAAGCAACAAACCAATTTTACATGATTATAACACAAACCTCTGGAAGTGCTGGGAGTACAATTGAGTAGGAATACCCAGGACACGATCATAAATTGCTGTAACATTGGCCAACTTGTTTTGCTCAGTCTCCCAGCTAATGTATGCTTCCCACAGACGGTCTGAACGGAAGTCCGTACCCGCAGCAAGAACTGCATGCTCATAGGAACTGCAAAACAAAGACATTTAAAAAATGTATAATTCAAGACCTAAAATATAATCTACAATAAATACAACACGTGTTATTTGGCCCACAGACTACTACACAAGCGGGTGAAATACTTACGCTCGTATGCGATTTTCAGCCTCTCCATCACTAGTGTCTTGATTCTCCTTTAGGAAAGTTATATAATGAAGCCAAAGGTCAACACTAAGTGGGATGGCCTGCAGACCTCTGCGATATACCTAAGAAAACAAGAACAAGTTCATGTATGTATATGTAATTTAAAACAATATCAATGCAAATTACTCTGTCATTGTGTATTTTTGCAAAATAAGAATATATTTACCTCATCTGCTTCCTGTATGCAGCCATGCTTTTTTTCTATGTCCGCATATTTTTTCCAGTATCCATAACAATAAGGATAGCATAGAAAAAATGCATCAAATGCCTTTCGTGCAGCCAGTAGGTGATTCTGGAAAACAAATATGTCTCTTTTACACCACAACAAACCAGACATGTCCTTTATTCACTGTTGTTATATAACACTTACCTCTTGTTCAACATATTGCAGGAGGTAAACCCAGCCATTAAAGTCCTCAGGATCATCCTCAACTACCTTATAAAGTCGGTCAAAGTCAGAAGGGAATGAGGTTTTTGACACTGAGGCATCCGTCTCCTCACTTCCCTCTTTGGGCCTATCCTCAAGTTCCATATTTGCCAGGCTTACTGAACCGTCTGTGTTAGCCTGCTTTTCTGAACTTGGCTCCGCACCCTGTCCATTTGTTTCCATCTGACTCCCATCAAAATATGCTGAATTGTTGTACTGTCCAGGAATCTCAGAAGAATGCTCTACAGCAGAGTCTGAAAGCCCAGCTTGTGACTGCAAGAACTCATGGTACTGATCCAGTTTGCCTTGTTCTGGGTTCTGATGATTTGCAAGAGCATCAAAAGTGTCAGGTACTTGATCCACTGCCCAATGAGCATCAGGAGCCATGTTAGGAAGGTCAGGAATGATGCCCTCTCCTACACCTTCCATAGCAGCTGTATCCCCATTGTCAGAGGTATCGGCACCCACCATGCCAGTCATGGCCTTGTCTGTGTGTTCTAGATCTAGAATAATTAAATAAAAATAAAATCAATGAAAATAATACCATCGAATGGCAATTTTAACACAGATTCCTTACAGGTTGCACATGGTTTTTAGCCCTCGTTTATAAAATTGTATTCTTACCTCTGATCAAAATTGGACGGATGTTTAAAACACTCCATAAAAACAACGATGTATTAGAGTCTGCCATTTCAGCAGAAATATTAACACGTGTTGTGAATAAATGTGCAATTACAAATTTTACATTTGTTTCGACAACTGCTCATATTTACTAATACAAAATACAATATATTTACAACATCGGAAGCCACAGTTTTTATATATTTAGGAAGGCATTCATGCCGGTGCTAGGCAAAAAAAGATCTAGCACATTAGCAGTTCAGGCTAACTATTAGATAAATTTTTATTACAGATTAATAATACCTTCCATGCGTTGGTTTCAATCTGCTAATATCTAGTAGAACCATTTCATAAACACATTCAGCAGAAAGCTGTTTAATATGTGTTACATAACGGCTTAAAAAAGTAAACTTGATAAGCTAGCTAGTCAGTTAGCGAGTTACTGAAGCGGATCATGTTGTGTGCTTGATTAAGACGAATGAAACATAAAAAAACAATCAAGAGACTAAATTAAATCAAGCTCAATGTTTGATTATAGCTCTTCAAGTTAGCCCAGTAACCTATGTCACAAATATCCGCGCCAACAACGAACGCTAACCGCGCGGGACTGTTTGAGGCCTAGTTTATCAGCCACGAATCTGAACGCTAGCAGAATTAGCCTCGTACACACTACGACCCAGTTCTCTAAATACACAATACAACTCAACTTATTGCAAACTTACATTTTTAACTTTTACTTACCAGATTGTTCCATGAAATTTCGTCGGCAGAAAGCGTTTTCTAAAAATGTTAAGTTATCTGCTCAACAACATGTGGTCGAAGTACCGCGCTCTCACGCTACACTTCTCCACACGACGACGCGGGCGGCTACACAAGGACGAAAATGTTCCTCGCATGCGCACTACGCGATTGCCGCGCACACGCATGCACTTAGCAATTGGAATGATCTAGACGATCCCCTTCTGTAAAATCTGATACACACTCGTCTGACTAGAAATCGCACGTTTCCAGAGCTACTACACTGTAGTATTCATTGTAGTATCATTATGAATGATCAGGGAAAGAATAATAACATTCATTTTAAACAATATAATTCTAGAGCCACGACCCCAATTACAATGGTGTGTAAATTTTATTGTTTGTTGCAAATATTTTGAATGAATTTCACAACTGTAATATGTTCCAAAAGAGTTGTGACGGGGCAAAAAAGACAGGGAAAGTTGAATAACGCTCAAAAACACCAAGGCAATGTTTACCACTGTGAGACATCTCCTTTTCTTTTTACAACAGTCTGTAAACATTTGGGGACTAAGGAGACAAAGTTTCTCAAGTTGAGAGATAGGAATGTTAACCCATTCTTGTCTAATATAGGATTCTAGTTGCTCGAATATTTTAGGTCTTTTTTGTTGTATCTTCAGTTTTATGATGCACCAAATGCTATCTATGGGTAAAAGTTCAGTACCCGGACCCTTCTTCTATGCAGCCATGATGGTGTAGTTGAGTATGTGGTTTGGCATTGTCATGTTGGAAAATGCAAGGTCTTCCCTGAAAGAGACTTTGTCTGGATGGGAGCATATGTTGCTCTAGAACCTGTCCTTCAGATGTGTAAGCTATCCATGCCACATGCACTAATGCAACCCCATACCTTTAGAGATGCAGGCTTCTGAACTGAGTGCTGATAACAACTTGGGTCATCATTCTACTCCTTAGTCCGAATGACACGGAGTCCCCGATTTCCATAAAGAGCTTTTTTTGTCTGACCACTGAACAGTTTTCGACTTTGCAACAGTCCATTTTAAATGAGCCTTGGCCCAGAGAAGACGTCTGCACTTCTGGATCTTGTTTAGATATGGCTTTTTGTTTAAACTATAGAGTTTTAGCTGGCAACGACAGATGGCACGGTTCATTTTTGTTTACAGATAATGTTCTCTGGAAATATTCCTGATCTCATTTTGTGATTTCCAATACAGAAGCATGTTTGTATGTGATGCAGTGCCGTCTAAAGGCCCAAAGATCACGTGCACACAGTATGGTTTTCCGCCTTTGGCCATAATGCAGATATTCTTCCAGATTCTCTGAATTTTTGATGATATTATGCACTGTAGATGATGATATGTTCAAACTCTTAGTAATTTTTCACTGCCAAACTCCTTTCTGATATCGCTCCACTATTTGTCGGCGCAGAATTAAGGGGGTTTGGTGCGTTGGCAATGAACCATGCCTTGGCAATAACCCATTTCTAACTGACCTAATGAGTTGCAAATATTTGTACCTTTAACTTTTCCAGCCTCTTTTTGACCTGTCCCAACTTTCTTGTCTCAATGACCCAATATTTGGCATATATTTTTTCAAAATGTCTCACATTCGACATTTGATATGTTGTCTATATTCTATTGTGAATACAATATCAGTTTTGAGATTTGTAAATTATTACATTCCATATTTATTTACAGTTTGTATTTTGTCCCAGTTGGGTTTGTAGAAATGTTAATATAAAATCTAACACATAACCACCATTATGAGTTGGCCCTGTAATATTCTAATGCGCTCATACAGAATCTAACATATATACAAATGCTGTCATAAAGAGCAAAAAAGCAAAAGTGTATTACCAAAATTAATATAAAAATTCCCAATTTTCACATTATACAGAGAAATTAGAGATAAAAATCTACAGATTTGCCAAGAAAATCTGTATATTGTCCAGGTGGTGTTTAAATAATAATTTAATGAATCAATTGAATAGATTTGTTATTTCCACACAGTAAGTAACTGTGAATTTTTGTCCTGACTATTTTTTTTTCATATTAAATTTATAATTATGAATCGGTTAGATGAGGTTAATGTATGTAGCTGTATCCACCAGCTTTGTTTAAGGATAAATACACATTTGGTTTAATCCAAGCTTCTTTTAGACATTCAAATCTTGATCTGGTATAGTTCAATTAATTATAAGAGTTTTGGGAATAAAATATATAATAAATAGACTCAGTGCTGGCTGTGTTTTCAGAATCTGATAGTCTTATGTCTATTAAGTTAGTGGGGAAAACCTTATTTGTACCTTTCTTGTTTCTGCTTTTAGTTTATTGTTTAGCTCAGGGAAAAGACACAGTATCAATTAGCTTAATCCTCAATCACAGTGTGTTTGTGACTGATAGGCTTCACTATATATTTACAATAACATTCAAAAAGAAAAACTGCAAACATAAAGAAAAAATGGTCAGTTAATTTATCTCAAGACTGGGCCAGCTAGCTGCTATGTTTCAGGTTTGGCCTTCTATTGTTTTTTCAAAACACTTATACTTAAAGATGTGTAAGTAAAACTGCACTAAAAGAAAATACATGTAAATGTATATACAATATAAAAAGATAATGAAATGTAAGTGTATATACAATATAAAAAGATAATGAAATGTAAATGTATATACAATATAAAAAGATAATGAAATGTAAATGTATATACAATATAAAAAGATAATGAAATGTAAGTGTATATACAATATAAAAACATAATGAAATGTAAGTGTATATACAATATAAAAACATAATGAAATGTAAGTGTATATACAATATAAAAAGAAAATGAAAATAAATACAATAAAGCCTATGGTTTAAAGTTACATAATCCCATAGTGTTACACAGATTTTACTGAATTAACTGATTTAAGTTGCGCTCCTATAATTTAAACAATAATAACACAAATGCAGGAATTACTGAATCCAAGTACAGTATGTTTATTACACACACACACACACACACACACAATTCTTTTGCAGCTGTTGGTGTTTACAATGCACAGAAAAAAATCCTCAAAACACTGAAAAGATATTGTACATAATGTGCAAGTGTGATACTGTGATCATATAAGAATATATTACATGGGAAGTAACTGTTCATAATATAGTATTTCTTGTCTGTTTCGGATTAAATTCAAACATTTCCCGAGCATTATTTAAAATCGGTTGCTCTCACATAACCACGCCCCCCGCGTAAACCGACGCCACTGAGCTGGTTTCATCTGGTAGGCTGTGCGTGTGTGATAATAGCGTATTAAACAGAATCACGTGATTATAAAATCGTGTAACATGTTTCTAACGTGTGACGTGCGTTGGTTAGTATTTGTATAGCGTTCAATGACATTGTGAAATACGGTGGAATCTACAGTGCTCGAAATTAAATGGCATCCATTTCATTCAGTCACATATAGATTTGTGCTCGAGCCTCTCAGCACACGAGATCTTGAGAGGAAGTGGCGGGTGAAACAGGTCCGCACCTTTTCCGGTAACAGAGCGCGGCTTAGGGGACTGAGGCGCGCTATTGGAGGGGGAGAGAGAAAAGAAAAAAACTGGAAGCGTCGGAAATTCGCGACGTTTGGAAGGTAATATAATTTTTCTTCAACTCAAAATCGCATCTATGTAATTTACACATCGGTTTTCAGTAAAGTAGGCGGCGGAGCGGGCCGATTAAAGTTGTGCTGTATCCCTGTTTGTTACTCCTCCCTTTTTCTCAACGGCTCTTGTGTTTCACACACAGAGAGAGAGAGTGTGTGTGAGAGGACGAGGAGAAAGGAACCCCGAAGAAATCAATGACCTTTGGAGTTTTTTCTCCTTCGGCTGGTTTTCAGTTGGCTGCTACGCCAGTAGGAACACAACGGGCACCATGCACTCTTGAAGGGAATCTTGGGCGCACAAGGAGGAAGTCGGAAGTGCTGTGGGTCTCTGAAGAGTGAATCACACACAGCTGTGCACGGAAGACACAGATCTTTAACATTGGATTTGTATGGATCTGTCTTTCAGAAGGTGTTAAGCAGACGAACGGACTGTTTCAGGAAGACTTCTGATTATCCCAACGCTCTGGTCTTAACTTTGTATTTTAATATCTTTATTCCTCTATGCAGATTGATCTAGCTAAGAGGTTCTACTCTGTATCATTAAAAGAGCCATAATTTTTGTAGCAACATTTTAAGAAGGTTAAACTGTCTAAGAATTGTGATGTTAAACCAAAGCTGAAGTATTGCCGTAGCACTTAACCTAGCTAAAGTTACATCGCCAAAATCTTTTACTCCATAATAAACACAATATATGCACAACCGACAAGATGGGGAAAATGCTTTCAAAGATCTTTGGAAACAAAGAGATGAGAATATTGATGCTTGGACTTGATGCAGCTGGTAAGACTACCATCCTTTACAAACTCAAACTGGGACAGTCAGTCACCACCATTCCAACTGTGGGTTTCAATGTGGAAACAGTCACATATAAGAATGTCAAGTTTAATGTGTGGGACGTGGGAGGCCAGGACAAGATACGACCGCTTTGGCGGCACTACTATACAGGCACACAGGGACTCATCTTTGTGGTGGACTGTGCTGACAGAGATCGCATCGATGAGGCCAGACAGGAGCTACACCGCATCATCAATGACCGTGAGATGAGGGATGCAATCATACTGATATTCGCCAATAAGCAAGATTTGCCGGATGCAATGAAACCGCACGAGATCCAAGAGAAGCTAGGCTTGACCCGCATTCGAGATAGGAATTGGTACGTTCAGCCCTCATGTGCTACTACAGGGGACGGACTATATGAAGGCCTGACCTGGCTTACTCCAAACTACAAATCTTAATGCACAGCTCACTTGGACTCATCAGTGCAAGACAAATAGGGTAAACAAAGTGAAAGCAGCAAAATGAAAGCATTTAACAAATCATTACTTTTACATACGTTGGTGAAAAGAAGTTTGCTTATAATTCTGTTTCTGTTGATTTTGGTCATGCCCTTTAACGCTTTTCTTTTATATATGTACAAATCATTCTGACTGGCTCTTAAGTTTGCTTTTCGCACTATTATAATTATTGCATTCAAATGCCACTTATTGTATTTTAATATTACATAAAAGTATTCTTTTTGGAAATATGGAGATGTAGATTTCTTTTGGTTTCATTGAGATTAGTTTCACAATCGTTAAGTTGGTATTCTGCTTGCATTTAGCATGCAAGCAAGTCAGAATTTGTCCATGATTGCATTGGGAGTGAGTGCCACCCACCATTCCCATTCAGCTCGCACATACCAATGTTTCTTTTTTTTTTCCAGACATTTTCTAATGGCATCATAACACCAGTTAGTTTTTAATAATTTAATCCTGAAAAATCATGATGTCTAGCTCTGGGAACTTGTGAATTTGATATGGCTGTATTTTTTTTTGGAGGACTACAGTGGACTGCACTGTTATTGTTAACTGTTTGGCCTTTTTTCATAAAAAGCACAAACAAAAGATGTTTCACAGTTGGGCAGAGTTCACAGAGGGAAATTTTCAGAAATGACGGAACAAGTACAAGTGCCAGTTGCTGAATTGAACAGTTTAGCATTGCTGTACTGTCCTTGTGCTCCAAGTGTTTACTAACTTTACTACCTTTAGTCACCTGGATTGTTCATGGTGCTCCGGATTCTGACCTGCAACTACATCAATCAGATGCACGATGCAGTCAGATATGCCTATTTTTGTTCTGATATATTGCAATAAATGCTTTGTTGTATTATTTAAAGCATTTTATGCTGAAGAAAAGTTTCATTTCAGCAATTAAAATGCTGTTGGTGTTAAAAAGAAGACTTTATTTTGGGTAGACAACATTTGCAGAGGCATTGTTGGGTCTTATTTCACTGAGTTCTTCTGTTGTACTTTTGTAGAAGTACTGTTTAATCATGAACCTCAGAATTCTATATGCAACATGGTGATCTCTTTCTTGGTTTGCCAAATTAAAAAAAATCTAAAGTTTCAGTTGTTTAGTTGCATGATTCTTTTTTTTTTTTAATTTTAAACAAAAGTTTTCACAGACAGATAAATATTTCAGAAATATACTTCAGGAATATTGAAATCTTTACTGTGTAAGCTAAGACAAGTAAAATCAGAATATTTTAGGATTCCTAACTGATCATGGTTTTTCATGCATTTGTCCCCCATTGGTTCATTATATGTCTGTAAACTAGATTGGGGTCAAGCTGGTTAAGAGGGATTAGATATTTCAAAATTTCCCAATCGCATAAAATACTGTAAATTCTCAGGGATAATATTCTTTAGACACAGAAAAGTGTAAAATATTTACAGAATGGCTAAAAATGTTATTTTTCTTTAGTTAAGGGAATGCATGCTGCATTTGTAGATGATTGGCTGTTTCCGGTGCCCAAAGAAAGTTCTTGTTTTCTTGTCATTTTGATAGCTTTATCTAGATATTAGTCATGCACCTAACAGTGACAACGTAGAAATGCTCTAGTCTTATAAAAATAATGTAATGGCAAACTGCTCAGACCAGTTTGAGAGTAACAAGAAGGAGAATTGTGAATGCTCAGTGACCTCATGCTCTAAATGCAGAACTGTCTGAATGAAGTCATGAGCACTTTTATGCCCCTGGTGTAGTTTAAATATAAGATTTCATCCAGTACTGTTAATAAAGGAGTGAGTGCTAAGGCAAAAGAAAAGAAAAGTAAAAGGCTTTAATAGATTATGCTAATCTCAATACAGGTGACCTTACAATCTATAACTAGTTATAGCTGCATATCACTGAACATATTTGTTAAGTGGAAGTTACAGTGGAGTTTGACCCGGTGCGGTGTTGAAAGAGCTGTGCTTGCCAGATTTCCATCGAGATAAAAGACACTCGGCCAATGTTGGGTTAATATATTCCTAAACAAATCAAATAAGCAACTGTAAACGAGGCTGTTCCATTATACTTTTCAGCTCTGTGGTTGGGTCTTAGCGTGCATGAAATAAAACATAAGGGCATTCCGTTATGGCACTAATGTACGACACGTGTCTCTTTATTGGATCATTTTCAGAAAGTGTTTCTCATAATGAGGAAATTTTGCTGCAGATCATGCTGTTTTATTATTATTAGAGACATGTAAATCACTCAACCTGCTTGATTGCTAATAAAGCTAAAAGTTTTGAGTTGAGTTTTGACTTGCAGCCAATTAAATGGACAAGTAAAGCAGGTTATTTGAGAGTCATTTATGGCACAGTGGGTAGTGTTGCGGTCTCGCAGCAAGAAGGTCCCGGTTTTGATTTCTATGTGGGGTGTCCTTTCTGTTTGGAGTTTTCATGTTCTCTCTGGGTCTGTGTGGGTTTCCTCTGGGTACTCCAGTTTCCTCCAACAGTCCAAAAATTGCTTATTGGTGTCACTAAATTGCCTTTATATCTGACATGAGCTTTGTAAGCTCAGTCAGCTTATCCCTATGCTAAAAAGCACATCTGTGCAGCCAACCATCCAAAAGCATGACAGGCGTATGATATTTATATCTAATATTTTGCCTGTGAAACCACTATGGTGCCACTAAATAAATACATGTTTTGCACTTGAAATACTTAATATAGAATAAATCTGGAGTGAGACTAAAATGATTACTTTAGTAATTAAGAATTGGGGCAGATATCAACCTAACAGTGGTGGTTAGGTATTCCGTGGCTGGTATTTTCAGTATTTACTACAATCTCAGGTGGTTCCCAACCCTGTGTATATGTAATTTATTTTCTGCTGCAGCACACAGTACCTCACTTACAAATTAGATAATTGTCAGACCTTTTCGAGGGTAACATGGTTTCACAGCAGGGAATATATACTCCAGGTATAGTGCTGGAAAACACTGACATAATGAAGTATTGTTAACGTTATACACATTCATCATTTTCTTAAAATGATTGTAAAAATAGCCAGCAAATAAAAATGTATAGTTACGTCTATAGTAAAAGTCTCTTTTTATCTCTTACTATTTGTTCATTCTGCAGCTGCATTATTGACACTGAAAAGATCAGTAAGTCTGTTTTATTCAGGGAGGGAGGAAGGGAGGATTTGTGTACTCAAAACAATGAAGTTAACCGTGGCCTTGATGGTTCCCTCTATTGTTCACACAGGCAGCACTCCTAGTTTTTAATCCCCTTTCATATCTGCAGCAGCAAAGCCAGATAACTGCATGGCTACTCCTCTACTGATAGAAGAAAAAAATGTAATTCAAGCCACTAAAACACAAATGTATTTACATGTCTGGTAAATTACACTGTGATTAATAAAGCAACACCTGTCTACCAGTATTAAAGAAAATCAATTTCTTCTAATCCTCCTAGCTTGTTAGCATTTGTGATACTTTCCGAGGCATGGACCATATCCATAGACAAATCTGTGATTATATATATATATATATATATATATACATTATGTATTCAATTCAATAATGTGATTATCCCAATATACATTATGTAATGTACTGTAGTAGTAGTAGTAGTAGAGTGCACACATTAGTACCCTAATTGTACAATTTACCAGGAACTTGAGTGTACAGTTCACACAGCAATGAATATACAATTTTCCACCAATCCTCCAGGCAAATAGTTATAAGAATTCCCAGTACTAATTTGGATATCCACATATTTAAAGGTTGCTGAGGTGCATTTATTACAGTACGGCTAAATTATGCAGGATAATTTGCATTTGCCTTCATTCATGCATTTCTTAAACCCATTGACCTAGTTAGGGTTGTGGGGAAGCCCGTACCTAGCTGGTGACATGGCACAAGACAGGAAGAACCCTAGACATGGCGCCAATCCATCGTAGAGCATACATCCGCACACTCAGGAGGACACCCCGGGAGAACGTTTTATCATACCACACTGCATTTGTCTTTGTGTTAGATATTATAATTCCATTATTATTTTCAGCTATGATATGGAAAAAAATTTATTAATGAAAATAATTTAATTTCATTTGTTTGAGGTAGGTGTCATGAACCTACTTCATAACTTTGCCAGATGCTCCTGGGCCCAGTGCATTGTTTCGGCTAGTTATATAATTTTATACCATATACTGTGTATTATACAAGTACATGCTCTCATTCTTCTTCTTTCAACTGAAATACACCCTCTATTTCTTATGCATGCTTGAATTGCCCCAATACTTTACGTTATGCCTATACCGGCAAAATGCTTTTCTAAACAAGAACAACTCAACTGCAAATCTGCAACTGAAATACAACAGTGTAGAACAGAAAACAGAACATCAGAATCACTTGAACCTTTCCTAAGGTCACAGCATGTGTCAGTCTGTGAAACCATGAAAACTGTGAGCTGGAGGATGTTCACAGTCAGAAGAAATACTTAAATTACTCATGCTGCAGTGGATATATTTTCCAGGACATTTACGTTATTTTAAATTATCTGTATTTGCACAACATTATTATGTACAAAATGTACAGTATATAAATGGCCACTTTATTATGTACAGTTATTGTTAACACATATCTAATCAGCCAATCACATGGCCACAACTCTGTGCATTTAGGCATGTAGAGGGGGGCAAGACAACTTTCTGAAGTGTAAACTGAGCATAAGAATGGGGAAGAAATGTGATTTAAGTGAGTTTGAATGTGGCATGTTTGTTGGTGACAGATAAGCTGGTCTGAGTAGTTCAGAAACTGCTGATATACTAGGATTTTCACACACACTCACACCAAGATTTACAGAGAATGTTCAGAAAAAAAGAAAATATCAGGTGATGACAAAAATGCCTTGTTGATTTATGAGGTCACAGGAGGAAGATAGAGATGATAGAAAGGCAACAGTAACTCAAATAACCACTTGTTACAACCAAGGAATGCAGACTTTTTCTGTGGAGGTACACCATGAAGAACTTCCTTTATGTGACACAGTATATGGTGGCCATTTTGAAGTCGGCCATTTTGGATCCAACTTTAGTTTTTTCAGTGGTGTTGTTTTCACGTGAAAGTAAATTTTGCATTTCATTTGGAAATCAAGGTGCCAGAGTCTGGAGGAAGA
>JAOUQT010000031.1:58531-68749 GCA_025769995.1 Xyliphius kryptos
TGCTCTTACTGGTGCAATGTGCAATTAATGAAGATTGGCCACCAGGCTTGTTCAATTTAACCATGAAACCTCCCACAAAAAATGACAAGTGTTTCAGTTTAATTGTCTAACTCCTGTATACCAGAATATGTACTAAAATCACTATGGATCCTAAGACTTTTGCATCTTACTGTATACTTCAGAGTAATATTAATACCTTATTATGTATCTATACGTTTTAATTAGATATTGAAGTATGTTAACATGCTTGTAGTGAATAATTTAATTCCTATAATGCAAGCTGCCTCTGTAATGCAAGCTGCCATCACTTTTTATAGTTTTGCATCAAAGTTTTAGAAGCTCGATAAATGGTTTTCTTCTCTAATGTATGATTTTCATAATGTGTATGTTTACAAATAAGAAAAGTAAAGTGCTCATTTCAAAGGCCATTGTAAAAAAGTCTATTATTGTTGAAATGAAATGATGAACTCTCTGAAGGTATCTGATTTATATGGCATAGGTGGTGTTTGGATTTGTTCACATAGTTTCGTGTACAATGTAATTGTTATGTTCTAGTTGAAACCAGAGTATGATAAACTACACACAGGATGCAGAAGGCCGTAGTGTCACATTCTTAGCAACTGTCCTTATTTTCCCTCTTTTCAGGACACCAAAAACAACCTGCTCAGTTCTTGTATGTAACTGTGTAAGACATTTTTGTAGGACATTTTCAGACATTACTGTGACACACAAATTAAAACAATTTATTATTTATCTTATTAATAAATGTGTTATCCAGGAAGGTGGATGTTGTATTTAAGGACAACGCACACATTGATTTATTTATTTTTTTGCACGCAGCGTTAGAACCGAAAACTATTAAGTGTCATTCCATATTATGTAACAGAGTACAAGTAATAGTCACACCTGTATTACCGTAGAAATTCCTTTGTTGGGATGTCTACTTAATTTAGGCAGGTAATTTCTTTACCGCTTGGTTAATAAAATCATCGATCACTGGATTAGTGATGGCAGCTTTTTGATTTATCATAGCACATGGACATTGTAATAGTCTGGCTTATGCAAGCTGACCATGCGCTCTGCAGCAGCTCTACCAGTTTACCTCACTAGTTCAATCTCTCAGATCAATCACACATGGTCGGCCGCTGCATGACCTTCGTATGGATGTTCATTGATGATTTCTCCACTCTTGGTATATCCACGATACCGTGTTAGGGGAACATCCCCTGGCCTCAACCTATCTATCTGTGGTCAGAGTTGTTCAAGTCGCTCTGTTTACTCTTAGCTGGTAAATGTAATAAATTTAAATGTTGCAGTGCAGTGTACAGATCATCACATTGTATGAGATCTGCTTGTGACTTTAATAACTGGGCTACATTATCAGTCATCTTATGCCACCTGCCAGGTGTTTCTAATCCAGAGATCACTTAGTGTGTGTTGCATTAGGGAAGTTTATGTAGAGCGCCCACAGAGAATGAAATCTTTGTCAGTGGTGCAGTGGGTAGAACTGTCACCTCACACCAAGAAGGACCCAGGGTGGGACGACACGGGAAATGTCTGTGTGGAGTTTGTGAGTTCTCCCTGTGTCCATTTGGGTTTTGTCTGGGTGCTCCAGTTTCCCTCACACCGTCCAAAGACATGCATTTTTGATGAATTAAAGATGCCAAATTGCCTGTGACTTGTGTACTGTGTATATAAGCTTGTGTACAGATTTAACCTTGGCCTCCTCATGAGAATAATAAACGAACAGTTATACCAACACATATGTTCTGGCTTGTTCATAAAGATGTGTTCATGGTTTTGTACTTTGTCTGCTATTAGGTCAGTATTAATATACAGAAGGAACTGCATTTCAATATTTCTTTGTGTGTGGGTGAGGGTGTGGATGAACATGTACGCATGTGCACACATGCAAACACTGGATCTGCTGTGCTGCTCTTCTGTCTCTGCAATTTCACTATGCAGTGCTGAACTGGCACATTGACCAGTCAAAATTATTTTCAATAATTTTACACCAAATGAGCATTCATTTGAATTTAAAGACATCAGCCCAACTGTCATGTGTTTATACATTATTACTTTATGCTTTATACATTTTTAATGAAATAACTTTAGCAGATCCATTCTCAAAAACCTGTCCAGAGATCATCATCTAGTTAGATAATTAATCTAAATGTATTTATTTTTTATTTATTCTTTAGTAATCAGTCAGATTATAGGATAAGGCTGTGATTGGATTTAGGGCTGCTGAAATGATAACCAGACGAACTTGTCCACTTCCTCTGCTTCTCCTTAGTCATCTTGTTTGTCTCTGATAGCTGAAGAAAGAACAAAAGAGCCTTTCTATGTCAGCCGCAAACTGGAGCCTGAAGAGACTAAATGCCAAACTGAGTTAGTGTGCAAGAGGCATTCAGATGCCTCTGAGACCCAGAGCATGTGGAAAACCGGAGAGATCTCTTTACCTATTATACGGCACCAAGTGCATTTGAGATTATCTGAAAGCCTCTCAAGTAAAGGCTTCTTGCCATATAATCCATGCCATGGAACATAATTCTCATGCTTATTCTGTAAAGTCTAGGAGCCTAAGCTCTTAAACATGACTAGACATGTTTCTTATGCACGGTGGCACTCATTGTGTGGCCAGGTACCACCCCCAATACCTTTCGGAGCACAATTGTTTATTGTTATAGACAAAGTGAAAATCTTTCAATTCCATGGTTTCTGACACTTTCCACTGTGTGCATGTGTGTGTTTAGTTATGAAGCAGCCTGCTGATTGAAGGGTTCAGGAAAAATGTAGGAGAATAAACTGTTTGTGTTTACTGTGCTGCTATGATGTGATTTATGATGTACATAATTGAAACCATTCATTCTGACTAAAACAAATTGCTTTGTAATAAAACTGGCTCATATGAAGGAAATGAGTGTGATAAATATTTCAGCAATGATTGCTGGCAAAGAGTGTGTGCGAGAGAGGGAGAGAGAGGCAGTGCAAAGAATGTATGTGCACAATAAAAATATTAATAATATAATTTCAGAATTGTCAATTTGTGATTTATTTTTTTATTTGATGATTCCGTATTCATCTGTAGGTATAATGGCTCCCTTCCTGGTGGAGATAAGGGTAGGAGAAGGAGTCGCTTCGCATTATACAAGAGGGCAAAGGCTAATGGTGTCAAGCCAAGCACAGTTCACATCCTCAGTAACCCACAGGACAGCAAGGTGTGTAGTATGATTGAACACAAATAGATTCGTTCCAGGTGTTTGGAAGATCCATATGCTTATTGCAATCGCCTATTTAAAATGACTTTACTGTATTGCACTCATGCATCACCGGGGTTGTAATTAAATGGGAGGTGTGACCTTTTGTTTCAGGCGGTTAATAGCAGGGGGCAGCACAGTATCTCCTTCACGCTCTCTAGGAATCAGACTGTGGTGGTGGAGTACTCTCATGATGATGACACAGATATGTTCCAGGTGAGCTGCACAAATATAATGTCTCAATGAGCCTATACGTATGCTAACATCTACAGTCGATCTTGCATTTATTAACTGTCTCAACAAAATCCACTTATCATCAAAGATCTGAAATAATAATAAAGTATAAATGCCATGGTGAGCAATGAACAGTAATTGAAATGTAGCATTTAATAAATCTTTGTGAATACGTCATAAATCATTTTCTTTTGCTATCACTCTAGATTGGACGTTCCACTGAGAGCCCTATAGACTTTGTGGTGACTGATACACCAGGAGGATCAAAAGAGAGCGAAGACTCCGTTGCACCCAGCACTATCTCGCGCTTCGCCTGCAGGGTCGTGTGTGAGCGCAACCCTCCCTACACTGCCCGTATTTATGCAGCTGGCTTTGACTCCTCCAAAAACATTTTCCTCGGGGTTGGTATTCCTCAGCGGATCTGTCATTTTTTTTTCTTTTTATTAGTGCATGAAACAGGCAGCATATGGTTGTCCATCAGAATGACTGGCTTCTTGTGTGGCGCTCCTGTAATGCAGTTATAATCATACATTGCCACACTTATTGCAAGCAAGAGTAGATTCCTCTCTGTATTAGTTATTTCCTTCCAGAACCTAAGTGGTTAAGAGCATAAACTGTGTTAAGCACTGGTCTTTTATTCTGTTTAAAAAAAAAAAACAAAATGTGTGTGGACGGAAAAAAAATAAAAATAAATGAGTAAGTTGGGACGGGAAAATCGTGCTTCACTGTGTAGTGAAATGTCTCAATTTTGCTGCTCTTCTGAAATCCTGTTGCCTTCTGTAATATATGCAGTTTTACTTGGCACACATGGAAGTTATATGGCCATTTCAAAAACAGGAACATGCAGAGATGAGGAAATGCTGTCAGTTTAATGTTATAATATAACTACTGTTTGCACTAGTTAGCCCATGGGTAAACATAACAAAAGACAAACAAAATAATATTTATATTGGTCATATTTGCACGGAGGGTGGCACGTTGGCGCAGTAGATAGTGTTGCGGCCTCACAGCAAGAAGATCCCGGGATGGGATCTCTGGAAATTTCTGTGTGCAGTTTGCATGTTCTCCCGTGTTGGCAAGCAATGATATGCATGATATGTTGATGGGTGTCTTTAAATTGCCCGTTAGTGTGTGAATGTGTGCTTGTAGTTGTGTGCGCGCTCTATGATGGATTGGCGTCATGAAAATTTATATTTGCACAGAATTGCAGCTTGTATTTAAAAGGTGGCCAATTGTAGAGTTCTGTAAAAGACACAACTATGAAGTGCTCCTTTAAAAAAATTAAATAATTTCCTTTAGCATATTCATTTAGGTGGAGTATTTAATCTAATGATGGTTTGGCCATAGTGAAAGATCAATTTAGCTATATTATTAGTTGTATTCTTGTAAAGAAAATCACTCCTGAATCTGTTAGTTTGTAAATCAAGATCTGCAGGATAATTCTCATTCAGTAAAATATGGTAGTGGTAATCCTGACCTTAATGCATTTAAAAAATTTGCAATAAATTGGAATACTGACTAAATACAAGATGATCTCACCAAGACCTCATAGATGCTCTTGTGGCTGAATGTGTAAAGTACTGTAGACTCATTCCAAATTCTTGTGGAAATCCGTTCCAGAGTAGGATATGTTAATATAACAGTGGATATAGGACTAATTATATAAAAGATTATTTAGAACACCCATTTGTGCCTGATGGTCAGGTGACCTCGTATAGTACCTTTGCCGTTTGATGCAGGTTTAGGTTTTGTCATTGCATATTATTACATAGCATCTAGTATGAGTAATCCATCATCTAACGGTTTCTCCCTGCAGGAAAAAGCAACAAAGTGGAAGAACCCAGATGGTCAAATGGACGGACTCACAACTAATGGAGTACTGGTGATGCATCCGCAGTATTTCCCAGAAGAGTTTAAGCAGGGCATGTGGAGGGAGATTTCTGTATGTGGAAATGTCTACACTCTGAGAGAGACGAGGTCCGGCCCCGTACGTGGGCAGCTGGTTAGTAACATTTCTAAACAATCACTTCTCTTAGTCAAACTGCAGACCACCAATTATTTTCAGAAATATCAGAAGGCCACAATATGTGGAGCTACATGTCACTTCGTGTTTTGTTTATGCTTGCAAAAGTGAAACATGTCTAACTAAGGTTTGAGACTTCTCATATATGGATACCACTTCTACTCAAACAGAGTTAATAAAGAAACAACAAAAATAACATTAGACCTATACATCAAATGGGAATGACAACACCAACAATAAACCAGGCCTTATTTATTTATTTGTTTATGTTTGTTTAAATGTTGGCTTATTTTAATCATTTTAACATTGATATTCTGTGTCGTCTAGCTGGTGGTGTTGCTAAGAAAAGAAGATATTAGCCAACTATCTAAAACCATTTGTTCTAACCACAAATGGTGAAAAAAAGTATTTGTTTTTAAACATTCAGGAAACAATTTGTGATTAAATATATTTTCCCTATAGTTGAGAGAGCAACACTTGCCAATTCACTTCTGTTTTATTTATATAGCTTTACAGGAATGACAGTTTATAAGTATAAATATGAGATTTAATAAGATTAATTATCTCCAACGTGCAAGCTGGACAGTGACAGTGGCAAGGAAAAACTTCCTGAGATGATAAGAGGGAGAAACCTTGAGAGGAACCAGACTCTGAGGGGAATCCCATCCTCAATTTGATTATATTGGGTTAACAAGCTGAACAGAATCTGTGATGGAGTGTGTAGAATTTACAATCCAGCCAATAACATGCAAATAAGTAGCTAATGATAAGCTTGCATTCATTATAGTTTGTAAGCAATATTGATCAGTTTTGAAGTTACATGGTGATTTTTTTTGTTTTTCTGTCATACTGATATATTGCTATTTACTTTAGGCACAGGGTGAAAGCAGTGCTCTAAAGGACGGCTCTTTGGTAGACCTATGTGGTGCAACATTGCTGTGGCGTACCGCTGAAGGCCTGCTTAAAGCACCCACTTTGCGTCACCTGGATGCACTGCGTCTGGAGCTAAATGCAGCGCGTCCACAGTGCCCAGTTGGCCTAAGCACGTTGGCTTTTCCTAGCTTACCCCGTAGCCACAGTCTGGAGGAGCGCCAGCCCTGGGCTTACCTTACCTGTGGCCATGTGCATGGTCGACATGACTGGGGCCAGAAGCCTGAGCACAGCCGTGAGCGCACAGGAGGTCCCAGCTCAGGCGACAGGCGGGAGTGTCCTCTGTGCCGATCAGTAGGGCCATACGTGCCTTTGTGGTTGGGCTGCGAACCTGCTTTCTACGTGGATGCAGGTGCTCCCACCCATGCTTTTGTTCCCTGCGGCCATGTGTGCTCTGAGAGGACGGCAAAGTATTGGGCTGAGACATCGCTGCCTCACGGGACCCATGCATTCCAGCCCATATGCCCGTTCTGCTCCACGCCTCTGACAGGCACACCTGGCTTTACCCGCCTCATCTTTCAAGGGCCTGTTGATTGACGAGCAGTCACGGGGGGGTAAAAAGGATTACAGGAGTGCTTTTTTGGGGTGAAACACATGCTGAAATCACATGCAAGTCAACTGTAGCTTCCTTAGTATATGCACACGTTTATCTCAGTATGTGTATTTTGCATTTGAATGCAGCCCTGAGTTAGCCTGGTGAGCAACATAAATTGCTAGTAATATCACTGTACTGTATGTCTTATATGGATGTTCTAAGTATGTTGTAAATGGCTACTTGACTGAGAAAAAATATTGCTGTAGAAACCCATTATTAATAATTTTCTATATTAATAATTATGGCATATTTGGATCATTAGCAGCTCAGTGAAAAAGAGCCTCCTCTGGGTTAGGTGTTCATTTACCAACTTGCTTCCTTGTGACGGTGATAAAACAAAGCTAGTGCCAGACAGAATGGAACTCAAAACTAATATACAATACCAAATACCTCTTCTATTTAATATTGCTTTTTAATAACCCCTCTCCTGTTTACATACTAATTTCTGGGCTTCTGTATGCTTGTAATATGTTTTTATGAGACGTTAGATGCATCTCTTTGATGTTTTAGTAATTAGGATCTCAGGACTAGAAAAGGGGCCTCTGCTGAAACCTATGACGAACGTTTACATCTAGCCATAATTCTTCTAGAAAAATGTAATGCTATCGATGGAGCACCTACCTCCATCTCTGGCCAGTCACTGGCTTCCACAGTGCATTATATATGCTTTCACTGCACTTGTACATGCAGTGAACACTGACATGTAAACACCCCTATACAACACCCATCTTAAGCAATAAGCATTCCTAGAATTAAGCTAGAGCTCAAACGAGTGATGCAGTGAAGCAAGTGTGTACGACCTGATTCTAGCCGGCGTGTTGAACTCAGATTATAGTCGATGACGGGCATGAGAATTGTAGCCCTGGTGATTTTTATTTTATATATTGTTCTTTGTATTGTTATGATGATTTTAGCATTTACACCACAGTCGAATTTGTAGCTGCAGTATACACGGTAGTAAGAAAAGTCCAGATGTAATATTTTTGTACATGGTTGTGTTACTAAACTTTGGCCTGAGGTCAGTTTTTTTTATATAACAAGTGTTTCATGTATATGTATAAATATATATTATTTTCGGGTGCAAATATGATTTGAATACTAGAGAGCCCACAGCGGAAAGTATGCCTCACTGTGTCAAACTCTGAAATGTCATAGGAAACCCTCAGTATAGTAAGCAGTATGGTAAATGTTCTGTTAGCGTAGATAACAATTCTGCTGTTCTTGGTGCTAAAATTATACTTTAATGCTTCATATATATATATATATATATATACTATATATTTATATTTTTATCACTGTTTTTATTAACTTGACTGCAGTCCTTAAAAGTAATTCATTGTTTTGTTAACTCAATGTTCAAATCAGCCACTAAATCACTTCTACACATGCAGGCTTTGCACTTTGCATGTTATGTTAAGCTTTACAGGAGAAAGCTTTTAAATTGCATATATTATACAGTCTTAAGACACGTGCTCTACTTTACCTCACATGCAAGAGAAGCATTAACATATTTTTCTATTAACAGGAAGAGATAACATTAATGATTTTTACTTTTCTTGAATTAAATTTTGTCCTTTTTCTTCCCCAAGGGCAAGTGTGAGTTTATCTGTCTGGTTTAATCAACTAAAAAATATATATAACTGTATCATACTCATCTTTTTTCTGCCAAGTTAATGCCTTTCTTACTGCAGGTTAGAAACAAATTAACTGAATAAAATGACAAATAGCTTAGTATGGTTTAGACAACCACCAACTAACTGATCAACTTCTGTTCACCTTAACATCAGCTCTACACATTATACTTGTGACATGGGAGGGATGGATGTATGTATGTGATCATATATAAAAGTTTAAATATTTAAAAGATATAGGTTTTGACTATAATTGTGATAGTCTATAAGGTGCAGGCATTTATTTGGGCTGAGAGGGAAGGCTGTAGCATATGAATTACATTGTCCTCCTGATCAAACTCATTCATTGAACTTTTCTGTTCTGTAGATTTGGAAGAGTCATCTTAAAAGAGACTGCTGCAGTAGGAAAAGGAAGTCTCATAAAAGAGAATAGCTTTGTATTGATTTGCAGTGACTTCATCATGCCAAGGGTACATGCTCTATGAAACATCAAATGGTTGTGTTAATATAAAAATTATAGTAGTCTATCAGGACTACCCAGGTCAGTCACTTTTTTATAGAATTAGTATAACTACATTGCAAATAATTTCAGAAAAACAAACCCCTACATTCATGATATGCATTCTTCTTCATTGTGGTTATTCATTCTGTGAAAGTACAATTCCCAACCTGGGAAAATGTGTTATTCCAGACATAATTCAGAACAGCGTACTTTGATTAAAATGTTGACTTGAGAAGGGAAAACATGTAGAAAAGTGTAGACTCTTCAGCTAGAATGATCTCCAAGGCTTTAAAAAGCAAAACCAGAGATGTTGAAGAAAACGGAAGACTACCATTCGAATGGATGAAAGATTAGCCAGAATAAGCTATAAAATAAGTTATAATGAATCATAATAGGGGATGTTTAAATTATTATGGTGTCTGGCATATTTATTGCATACCAGGGGTCATGGATCAGTTATGAAAATTTTGAAGAGATTATGTTGCCTTATGCTGAGAGGAAAAGCTTTAGAATTTGGCGTTTTAATAATACAACCCCAAACACACCAGGTATGGAGCGACTAGCCCAATCCCAGTTGGAAGTTTGACAAATCATCCTGGGTTGGAATACCTGTTCACAGGTGCCAGAATTTGATCGACTCTGAAATAGTGTTTATACCACTAAATATAAGTTTACTGATTCACAGGAATGCTAAATTCTAAAGATTTTTCAGTTTCAACAGTAAACGTTTTAGTTTGTAAACAGAAAAATGCAGACACTGCTATTTTTAACAGCCCAATAATCATTTCCTTCATTTTCTATAAAGTAATAAAATTAAAATTGTTCTTTTTTTTATTATTTTGAACACAATTGTATATTTTGCTGTTCTACTCTATTTCTAACCTGCACAGGAATCATATTCCTTCTGTAAGCTGTATAACTTATTAATGGGTGATCTCAGGTTTACACAGGTCAAAGTATCTCTATATACAGGGGTTGAACAATGAAACTGAAACACCTGGTTTTAGACCACAATAATTTATTAGTATGGTGTAGGGCCTCCT
>JAOUQT010000031.1:132971-148420 GCA_025769995.1 Xyliphius kryptos
GGGGGGGGGGGGGGGGGGGGGGGGGGGGGGGGGAATGTTTTAGGCACTGGTGAGATACATCCAGGACAGGAAGCCAATCTCACATACACACAATATAGGGGCAATTTAGAGCAGACAATTTACAATCCATGTTTTTGGATTTAAGGTAAGGTAAACCCTAATATTGGATTAAGTGAAAGATGATGGATAGATTTTTTTTTTTTTTTTTTTTGGACTGTGGGAGGAAACAGATGAACCCTGAGAAAACCCGTGCAGACACGGAGAGGACATGGAAACTCCACCCAGGCTAGGATTCGAACTTGGATTCCCAGCATTAAAAAGCGATTATGCTAACCATTAAGCCACCGTTCAGCCCCATAAATGTCTATTATATATATATATATAATTGTGTTACCACACAAAAAGGGCCAGAAACACTACAGGTTCTGTTCACACATGGTAGCGAGCACATTCGCCTCTCAGTGCTGAGAATTCAGGTTTGAAAGTTCCATGTTCTCCCTATGTCTGTGTGGGTTTCCCTTGGGTTCTCCAGTCATGGATTCAAGGTAAATTGGCTGCTCCAAATTGCCCTATATAGTGTGTGTGTGAGAGAGGGTGTGAGTGTTTGTGCCTTGTTTTAGGTGTATCTGCCAAACCACTCTATCCTGGATGGGCATGGGGAACCCCCTGCAACCCTGGTATAAGATTTAAGTGGAATATAATGGGTAACACATATTAACAGGATTTGTTCAGGCATGCTATCTCGCACATTTGCCTCTCAGTGCTGAGGATTCAGGTTCGAATCCCAATCTGGGTGATTTCCATGTGGGTTTCCCATGGGTTCTCCAGTCTGAAAACATGGATTCAAGGTTAATTGGCTGCTCTAAATTGCCCCAAATAGTGTGTGCGAGTGTGTTTGCACCCAGCGATATCCGTGCATTTGCCGAAACGTTCTCCCCTGGATGAACGTGGGGAACACCCTGCACCCCTGATATACTGTAATAATAGGTTGGGATTTCCCGAAATTTAAAATAATAATTGATGCATATAAAGACGACTGTCCCCAAACAAAATTCCTAAACTGACAGTCCATAGCCACGTTAATGTGATAACTAAAGCGGGACGGGACGCAGAAATGATGAGCCCGCCTGCTGGGAAGCTGGTAGTGATGTGGATTCACACGGGCTCGTTGACAGAGGGCGGTAGGTAAGCACTGCAGTCAGTGGAACAGCAGCGGCAGCGGCGGCGGCGGCGGGAGTGAGCGGGCCAGGATAGCACAGCGTGCCGGGTGTAAAGGCGCACGTCCAGCTGCGGTTCTGCGTTGCGCCGTCATCATGTCAGAGTCAGAGAGCGGCTGTGCGCCCAACGCTGAGCGGATGTGACACCTGCTCCAGCGCTCCAGACTCGGAACACCGGAGGCCATATTTGGGGCGGGTGAGTGCGAGACGCCGAAAACATCTGCTCCGGCCTGCTGAGATGTGATCCAAGTTCGGCAGCAGTCTGCGCGTTTGTTTGCCGCCAGCGAGGCGTTTTTTTCCGCTAAAGCCGTAATGCGGACACGCACCGACAGAGGCAGCGGCCAATCGGGATTTCCTCCCTTTTCTCCTCACAGTGATGGTTTTAACACCTGGATTCTACCACTGACGCTTTATTAAGACGCAAACCGCTGATCATTAAATCAGTCATCGGTAAAGCAGCCGCTGGATCATGCTGTAACCAGAAAAGCGGGATTCGGTTTGGAAAAGGGGCGGTGAGCCGCACGAAGCAGAGCCCAGATCGTCTTCTAAGGTAGCTTACATTTTCAGTAAAAGGTTTCAAAGTGACGTTTTTTTCTGCATTTGCATTCCCAATGCATTAAACAGCAGTCTGTTGTTTTTCCATTCCATCTTAACTGGGGGGAGAAAAAGGATGGGAATGCTGCCCGTAGCTACATATAGACACTGCAAGGTCACGGAATTCCCAGGAATGAAATGTAGGTTTACACTGAAAAGCATTCTGCAGATTTAAAAAAACTGGCATTCAGCCTGATCCTGGGGCTAGCACTCAGGCTGACCATCATATTGCCTCCTCTAAACACCCTTATGATATTCGTTGTTGGGGATTTATTGCTGCAGGTACAAAGGAATTCAGCCAATATTACTGCATTAATAAATTGCATTGCCCATAATATAAGATCTGTTTGGAAACTCAGTAATAAAATTACACGTGACCTGAAAAAAAAAAAAAAAACAGATAAAAGATGCTTCAGATGGGGCACATCTAAATAGGCTAGAATGTATTGTGTTAATTGCAATTCAATTAAAGCAGAACAGATTCCTGGAAAGTTGCATATTGTACTTTTATCTCCACATGGATCACAGTGGTTCATAAGGATCGTAGATCAAATGCCTGTTAATGGAGTAAGAAACAGGTGATGTGCATGCACAGTGCAGCGAGACACTCAAAGGAACAAATAAATAGGCCTTTTTGATGCGAGTGACCTGATTTTAATGACAGTGTTCTTGTGCGACTAGTCACCACTTCAATGACAATTCGTGAAAATGCCCTTTAAACACGAAGCCTGGCAGCCATTTGTCTAGCGCTGAAGATCTCTGTGACCTATATGTCTAGCATCTGGCTTGAAAAAGTTTTTGTAATGTTTAGCAGCTGCCCCAAGCTTTGATTAAATCTATTCATGCAAAGAAATGATTTCCAACCCAGAATTGCCTGTGAAATCCATAATTTTTGCCTCAGTCGTCGCATTTTAAAGCACATCATAGCATGGCTGCAGAAAAACAGTCTTTCCAGCTTCATAATCCAAAGCATCTGACTGCTGCAGTCTACAACCTGATCCCCGATGACCCTGATACACAACAACATGGTGCAGGGCAGAAGCAAGAAGACACATGCAGGGAAAAATCACATGAAGCCAGGCATATATTTAAAAATTTAGTCCGATCAGGTTTTTTTTATATCATGGAATGGAAAAGACATGACAGCCTGGAGAGTTAAGTAGATTTGGCAAATTTAACCATTTTCTTCCCATTTCTGCTTCTTTTGTCAGTCCGTATTTATTCTGGGTGCGTTCTGCTCATTTTCAGTGTATTATATTTCCACAAAGGATAAAATCCTAGCAATACTGCTTTGCCAGCCTTTTTACATGTAATGCTTTTCTCTGCAAAAGAAAAAAAATGCTCTGAACAAGTCAATGCTGCGTTTCAGCGGGGGGTAAAAGCAGCTCTACTTCAGCCCAGCACGCAGCCAGTGGCTATGCCAGCTAAAGCAGCCAGCTGGTTGGCATGCAGAGCCTGTGGCACTTTGTTAATAAAGTGTCATGATGAGAAAGATATTTGATACGCTTTAGGAATGTCTTAATCAGCTCACTGAACATTCATGTCACAGGTCACTTGATATTACTAGTTGTGTTACATTAGATGGCATTATCTAAACCTATTTATTACTTAAAATAGAAAGCAATAGCTCTTGTGTTACATAGCATGACCTGTCTAAAATTAAAGGAGCATGATATCTATGTTTAAAAAAATGAAAAGGTGGTTTAGAATGTATTACACATCAGCTAGAACAAGAATTGTGAGATTTCAAGAAGTTTAAATCCATTTATCATTGTATGTCAAATTTCACCTCATGTCATCTCATTATTTTCCACTTAATCCTCTAAAAAGGGTCACGGGGGGGGTTTCCCCATTTCCATTCAGTGGAGAACGTTTCGGGCGCTGAGCAGATACACCCAGGACTGGTCTGGGATGCATTACTGAGCACATGCAAACACAGACACAGACTATATGGGGCAATTTAGAGCAGCCAGTTCATCTTAATTAAATCTATGTTTTCGGACTGGGGAAGGAAACCGGAAAACCCATGCCTAAACGTAGAGAACAAGGAAACTCCACCCAGATCGAGTTTCAAACCTGAAGCATTGAGAGGTGAGCGTGCTAATCACGACACCACCGTGCCGCCCCATGTCAAATCTTTAGTTCTAAAAAGTGAAACCCCTTTCATTATTTTGAGCATTTTCAAAATAGGTTCTCCTAATTACCATTAAGGGCGGCATGGTGGCTTAGTGGTTAGCACATTTAACTCAGCGCTGGGGATTCCCGTTCTAATTTCCATGTTCTCTACGTGTCTGTATGGGTTTCCTCTGGGTTCTCCAGTTTGTCATTGCAACAATATGGATTTATGGTAAATTTAATGCTCCATTGTGGCTGTGGAAGTGAGTGTGTGTCCAGTGATGGATTGGCGCCCTGTCCTGGGTGTGTCTGCCAGGCGCCTGAGACGTTCTCCACTGGATGGGCATGGGAAACCCCACCCGGACCCTAGTACAGGATTAAGTGGAAAATAATGAATAAATACCATCATGGAAGAGGCCCTTCTCCATGCGAAAGAGTTAACAGTTGGCACAATGCCCTGTGGTTGCAAAACAAGCCAGCATTATTTCTAACTCACCATGCTTTCCAGTTGGTATTGTGCATGAATGCCCTTTTCTTTTACTGTACGTCACTCACCGCATTCTAGCCAAATGTCATGTTTCAGAGTTCTTGTATTTTGTTGAGATACAACTTAACAATTCTTACCAAACTTTGCTTGTTCAGTCATTTTGTGTACAATCATTAATTTGAACATTTAACACAATGACAAGCATTTAGAGTCTGCCCTTGGCATTTTATGGTCTGACCTCAAGGTAAATTTGTCTTAGGATTGTGAATAATACTTTTCATTTTAGAATAAAAGACCTTTAAACAGCGGTTTTTAACTGGTCTCAGCCAGGGACCCACATTTTCTCTTGCTCGTTAAGTAGCTATCCACTTTTATAGAATGCAAACTAATGCCGGTAGCCGGCAAGCTAATAGTGGTTACCATGACAACGAGAATGGCCCTTTTTTTGGCTCATTTTTTAATTTACACAAAATCAGATGAGCATTAACTATTTACAAAAAAAATTGTATTATTTATTTTTTACAAGCTGTCCGTGACCCACCCTTAACGTGTCTGTGACCCAGTTTTGGATCGTGACCCACCAGTTGAGAGTCACTGCTTTAGAATAATTGGTCTGAATTTACCAGGCCAGCAAAATGCAAAAACACCTGCTTTTTGACTCGCTGATGATTAGTGAAATATGCATCTAACCCACAGCAGATTTCACCCTGCTGTCCCAACATGTACGGTTTTGTAAATAATCTGTATTACATTTAATATCCCATAATAATCCCATGTGATTTCAGCATCGAGGAGTTCCCTCTTGTAATTTTCTCATTGTTTGTTATTTATTTTCTTAGTGGCATGCATTATTTAAGGTCTTAAGTAAAGAGATCCAAGTAAAACATTTGAGGCAGCACATTGGTACAAGTGGTTGTGAGTTTTTGGAGCAGAGCATTCAAAAGTTTGGGTGCAGCAGCATAGAATGATGTACCACCTACAGAAGACGGTTTAAATCTTTGAGCAGTTAGAAGTCCCAAACTAGAAGACCTGAGGGTATGGGAAGGGTAGTATAGAAGGATTTGCTTTAAAAGTGAGTAGGATCTTTAGGACAACATACAGAGTACTATAAGAATACCAATGTATTTTATTTAATAACCTTCTATTAAGGCTACTGACAAATTTGCACACATAAAAAGGTGTTCCTGATATTAACCCCTCAAGACAACCCCTCTTTTTCAGCACAATCCCAAATATGACATTGCCAAGGAAAAATTAGAAGGTTAAAACCAAACTGAAGTTCTAGCCACATGTCTGCTCAAACTTTCGGTAAAATTTGGTTAATTAACTATTAAATATGAGCTTTCTACAGTGTGATGAGAAGACACACAAGTTTAAAAATGGCTCTAAAGACTCCAAATTGTGCCAAAAATTGCCAAACTGGATATCTTGACTACTATCTTTTATGTGTTAGAAGGAAGTCTGTTAGTGTTCTAATAAAGGGTTAAAAATTGTTTTAATAATTTGTAAAGCACAGAAACACATTGTACAAGTGCACATTCATATAAACAGCCATAGGATAAAATAATTTTTATCGTCTGGTTGTTAAAATAGTTAATCATTTGAATGTCCTTGTTTGCAAAATGTAGATATTACAGATTAAGAACTGAGATCATATTGCATACGATGAGCAGATAATCACATTTGTAAGTTCTGCTTAATATTAAAATGCAATTTACTATAACTCTCTAAAAACCCTGCAATCTAAATCCATCTAATCCTATGGTTTTAATTTCGTGTTGCATTAAGTGTTATGTCATCGTCAAGGTTACAGCCCTATCTCGAATCATTGAATAAATACTTTATTCCTACTCAATTTTGAATGGTCAGAAATGTGAGCACTATGAAAAATCAATAGAAACCGAACAGCATCTTCTTCCTGGTGTGGCATCTGTGCTGATGCTTTCTCTTTGTCTCAGCGTGATCTTTGGAGACATCGGCCATATTTCAATGAGTAACTGGATAGCCAGAGGTGTCTTTCATCCTTTTTACACACAGATAAAAGGCTAAGCATTATCATATCAAAACCCTGCTTCGGTGCAGCAGTAGCTCTAGGATATCAGCACTCAGAGTAATTTTGAAAAATGCCACTAAACTTTATTGTGCATTGTGTATTGTATTATATTAGGAAGGGACTTTGTGTGATGTTGCAGCTTGGCTTTTTATTATTTACTTCAAAGTCTTGAATGTCACACTGAGAAATGTCTGCTGTATCTTTCTTCACAGGTGTGTTTTAACAAAAGCAAACCCAGATGGGGCCCCTTTTTGTATATCTTGTGGTCATAATAATGGCAGTCAAAGCCCAGAAGATCCAAGTATGTCCCAAACGTTGCATCTGTCAAGTGCTGTCGCCCAACTTAGCAACTCTGTGTGATAAAAAGGGACTGCTGTTTGTTCCGCCAAACATCGACAGACACACTGTTGAACTGCGACTGGGTGACAATTTTATCACAACTATCAAACGAAAGGACTTTGGTAACATGACCAAGCTCGTAGACTTAACACTCTCCAGAAACACAATTGGCGCCATCGTTCCACATGCCTTTAATGATTTGGAGAACCTCCGTGCCCTGCATTTAGACAGCAACCGTTTAACACGAATCACGAATGACACCTTCAGCGGAATGTCCAAGCTTCATCACCTTATTCTTAACAACAACCAGCTGACATATATTTACATAGGCGCCTTTAACGACCTGCTGGCCCTTGAAGAACTCGACTTATCCTACAACAATCTAGAGAGTGCCCCCTGGGTGGCCATCCAACACATGACTAGCCTGCACACTCTAAGTCTGGACCACAACATGATTGAATATATACCAGAAGGTACCTTTTCAGGCCTCATGAAGCTCAAGCGACTAGACGTCACTTCCAACAAGCTCCAGAAGCTTCCACCTGATCCAGTCTTCCAGCGTGCAGGGGTTCTGGCCACATCAGGTGTTTTGGGTCCTTCACTGTTTGCGCTGAGCTTTGGTGGCAATCCGCTGCGCTGTAACTGTGAGTTATTGTGGTTGAGGCGATTGCGCCGTGAGGACGACTTGGAAACCTGTGCTGCACCACCACACCTATCAGGGCGATACTTTTGGACAGTGTCTGAAGAAGAGTTTCTTTGTGAGCCCCCCCTCATTACACGACACTCCCAAGAAACTCGGGCACTCGAGGGCCAACAGGTTACTCTACGCTGTAAAGCCCGGGGTGACCCAGAGCCAGTTATTCACTGGATTGCTCCAGATGGTAGACTGGTATCAAATTCAACCCGAACAGTGGCGCACACTGATGGTACTTTAGATATTCTCATTAGTACAGTAAAAGATTCTGGCTCTTTCACTTGTGTGGCATCCAACCCTTCTGGAGAGGCTCAGCAGAGTGTTCAGCTGCTTATCACCAAACTACCACAGTTTGCGAACGACACAAGTCTAGTCCAGGAGCCTGACCCTGGCTCCTCAGACATTGCTACATCCACAAGGACGGGCGGTGACGGTGGCTCGGCAATTGGCAACACAAAGGCTGGACAGGAAAAACGGGTGCTGATTTCTGAAATTACAGCCACCTCAGCCATGGTAAAATTCAGTTTGCTGCGAAATATTCCTGGGATTCGTATGTTCCAGATCCAGTACAATGGCTCTTATGACGACTCTCTGGTCTACAGGTAAATCTGCTTTTTTTAATTGAACTTTGCATTAAAAGCTTTTTGATTTGCTTAATAAACTGCAGCAATGAGTATTACTACCATGTTTTACCTGCCAACATTTATTTATATATATATATATATATAAAACAAAGATGTCCGTCAACACTCTAATGCAATAAATTATCAAAAGGTACTGAGTAAAGGAAATTACTTATCTAATTATAATGAACTGACAATTACCGAATGGAAAAGATTAGGAGGAAATACAAAGTAAAAGACTCTATGTCCAGAAAAATGTTTTGATTTGAACAAACATTTTTTGCTTACAGTTTTATAACTTTTTTTTGAGTGTGTTGCATCAGTTTTTATTATTTATGTTCACAAAAATAAGTTATAAAATTGTATGCCAAAAAAGATTATAGTAGCACTGCTTTGCAAGTTTCCGCACTAAGCAGTTAAATTGGTAACAAGTGGCGACATTAAAATTGAGTTTAAATAGAGACTCCACTAAAAGTTAGGTCTGTATAATCAAAAATGGGTTATGGTTCACGGTTTTGTGCCAGATTTTCGGAGAGAATTCTAAGTCAGTTCAAAGACAATGTTTGTGGATGAAAGCCTGGAGTTTTCCATTTACAGTTCATGATGTCATGATTTCAGTGTGAAAACTGCCTTTGATTGTATGTGATGATTAAACCCTCTGATGGCTTTTCATAAGAAATCATTATTCTACTGGGCTAGACTGAGCCGCATGGTCTTAGAACTAATACTAGGGTTGCAGGAGGTTTGAGCACTGAGCAGTTACACTCAGGTCAGGGCGCCAATCCATCGCTGGACACACACATTATATAGGGGCAATTAAGAGCAGCCACTTCATCTTGAATCCATGTTTTTGGACTGTTGGAGGAAACCGTATAACCCAGAGAAAACCTGAGCGAAAATGGAATTTCGACCCGGATTAGGATGTAGACCTGGATTCCTAGCGCGGAGGGGCAGATGTGCTAACCACTGCGTCACTGTGCCGCCCCAATTAATATTCCCACGTACCACATTATTAAAAAATATAGAAAATAGGGGTGTTTTTTGTATGTTGCAGTTAAATTCCAGTTTCCTCCCACAGTCCAAAAACATAGGTTCAAGGTAAATTGACTGCTCCAAATTGCTCCTATAGTCAAGTGTGTGTGCCCAGCAATAGATTGGAATGTTCGTAGTTATATGTTATCTAATTATTAATTATTAACTCTGAAATTTTTTGTTCCTTTGTGTATCAAATATTTTTTTAACTTAAATTAACAAATGACAGATTTTTTGGTACATTATTAGTAAAGGTCATGCCTTTTCTGGAAATAGGATCATGTTTGTGGGAAAATGTGTGATTAGGACATTTACAATAAATTTTATGCAGGTTTAATTGAAGTTCAATTTAAAATTATTATTTTGTATATGAAAAACCCACCAGTACTACCTTACATTCTGTAACAAATTACACATTTTCAAAATACCCACTGTAGATTTTTGAAAGACAACTTTCTGTTTTAGTAACTAGAGTTTGCCTTCATCTCAAAAACTGCTTAAGTTTAAATGCCTCGTGGTATAAATACATAGGCTCCAGAACTTTTTTTTATGATAAAAGTCCAGAAAAATACATTTAACTACATACATGAAATAGACTTCATCTAGATCATGAGAAAACATTAAATAATACTCAGAAGAACAGGTGGTTTAGTCCAGGTTATGTAGTTTAAAAAAAACTTGCCTTACTTGATTATTACTAAAATGCAATGTATAAAATAAAGTATAATGTAAGAGACGTGTGGCAGCAGTACACGAAATGATCAGCAGAGTGTAAGTGGTAAATAACAGGCGATTTGGCTGGATGAGTGCTGCACAAGAGGTTTGTCTGTACCATCTGATAGCTGTTGAGCTATGGACCACAGACAGTTCATTAGTATTTGGATTGTATTCTGTTTTTGACAACATTAGATGAGTAAGCTGCTGCTGCAAGCTGTCATACGGATTACTTCTTAAACCATGTTTCTTTCCAGAATGATTCCGCCGACCAGTCAAAACATACTTGTCAACAACTTGGCAGCCGGTACATCATACGACCTCTGTGTGCTGGCGATCTATGATGATGCTATGACCACTCTGACAGCTACACGCGTGGTGGGTTGTGTTCACTTTACCACAGAGCCCCAGTACCTCCGATGCCACTTTATGCAATCACAGTTTCTTGGGGGCACCATTGTCGTCGTCATTGGAGGAGTCATTGTGGCCTCAGTTTTGTCCTTTATCATCTTTCTAATTGTTCGATATCGAGTATGTAATCAAGAGGGGGAGGACAAGGGAGTGGAGCTTGGCGAAATCCACTCTCAGTCCAGAAGCGAGCAGCTGCAGGTCTGCGGAATCATTAAATCAATGTCCAAACAAGTGCTGGGTATGGATATGGATGCTTGTCGAAAGGTTTCTCCGCAAACCGAAGCAATGCCCGCGTTAGCACCCACATCTGGGCGCCGGTCTAGCAAATCTGCCCTTCCTGATTGCACAGTTACTACCTCTGCTGCCAGCCACAGCTGGCATCCTGCCTCTCCCAACTCCCAGCGCCCTGCGCATGCTGCCTCATCCAAGCCTCCAGTCCCACACAAAGCTGACGGTCAGAGCAGTGTAGAAACGGACAATAGTAATAAAAACAATTCAGCCAAGTCACGTCCAAAATCCGCCCAAATCCGGGCCTATTCCACCATGGTGACGCCTGTACCTAGAAGGGTGCAGCTCAACTCCCCCCACTACATGACTGTTCCAGTTGGATGTATAAAAGTGAGTCGCAGGCACTCTTTGAATGTTGACTCAAATCAGACGGGATATTCAGTTGTCCAGCAGCAAAACGGTAGCTTTCGATCTAAACGCAGTCTGTCGATGAGCGGCGGCGATCTGCCTCAGCTGGCTTCACCAGCCAAAATGTACAGTAAAGGCTCACTGTCCAGGTCAGAATGGGTTTTGGAAAGCACACTTTAACAAGGTTTTTATACCTGATTACACTGACTGTCGGTAGCCTTGCAGACAACAAATGCTGGTCAGACAACAAACTCTTTTAAAGTATTTGGTTTCTGTCTTGGACGTGGTATTCTTACATAGTGCAAAAACAGAAAACAGAAAGGACTGATTTTTATTATTTTCTTTCTTCTTTTTTTTTAAGAACAAGCAAAGTACCAGTTTCTGCATATACCTAAATGATACAACTTACATGTATATCTCTTTGTTATCTGGAGTAATCCATTATGTACAAACATGTTACATTGTGTACAATAAAATGTGAAAAACCTCATTGCTTTTATTAATCAAAAACTATTAATTTCGAATGCTTATAAAATAAAGCAGGAAATAAAATGCTTAGCATACATTATATTGACAAAAGTATTCGGACACATCATCATTAAATACAGTCCCATTGCCACAGGCGCAAATGATCAAATATAGGATATTTTAAAGCTCCTGTAGGTGTAATGTGTAAAGACACCAGTACTTTTGTCCATAATGTATATAATACAATATAAACTATATCAAAGTTTATGACTGAGTGCCTTATACCTACAGATAACGTCATTCGAATTGATTCACTCTAGAACTATTTTGCACTTTAAAGTCTGGCTATGTATTTAAACTGACATGTAATTAATCTCTGGTAACATTTTATAAAGATTATCATTTTGAACTTTCACATTCATAAATCATTTTTATTTTGAACAATATTTATGCACAGTCAACTAACATCATACAATCATAATTAAGCACAGTATTTTTTTAATTAGTAGTGTTTAGTTAAATCAAACAAAGATATAGTGCCATAATATCAAAAAAAGGCCTTTAGTAAGAAGTGAAAAAATGCTATATGTGCATAGATCCAATTATATGACTAACGTATAATAAGGCTCCCTTTAAAGTTGTTTAAGTTGGTAAACTATTCCACAGCAGCATCAATAGCAGCTCACAAACTACAAAATTGGCATATATCAAAGCAAGTGATCAAAAAGCTGCTGCATGAGTCAATACCATTTAATTTGAATGTAAATCTACAATGTGGAGAAATGAGCTTATGTTCTTTCTGGATGGAGGTAATGTATTTCATGACTGAATAAGCATGCAGCAGTGAAGGTTGTGTGGTAATTATTTTTAGAAGTGTTAATCTTCATCTCTCTCCTCAGCACCGAGTAGGAGAATGGATCTCTCACAAGCCCAGGCTCTTTTGGGTCTTCAGTTTGTTCAAAGGAATAGCAAGAAAGCTATGAAAGAGGCCATTCTCGTCCCTTGAGACTATTCTCCCCTCCCTTCTCGCAGCGCTTATAAAAGCAGCCCTTAAATTTCACACTCACAAGAAGTCTGCATGTATTGTACCACAGGTCAGGGGCATAGTATTAATTGTTTCTTGAAAAAGTAGGTTTAAAAAAAGGTTGGAAAATTACTTCTAATGCCTGTAAGAAACTGATTAAATACTGTACATAAGGGGAGAGCTGGGTTATTGTTGTTTCGGCTCATTATCAGTATTAAAATGTCGAAAAGTTTAGCACGTAGTGGCAGTCTCAAACGAGTCCCATAAGGGCACATACATAAGAGATGAGTATTGGGGGCAAGAGCATCTTTTAAAAACCGACAAGGAGCCTCTTAGCTATTAGGCTATGATTCACTCAGCTGCAAATAAACAGAGCTCGCCCTGTTCGCAAAGGGTCAGTAATTACTACTCCAGCCATATGGTAAACTGCCACTTTAGCATTGATCAACTGAGGGCAAGGTAATGAGAGTTTCGCTTTAATTACCCTTATATAGGAGAGGACTCATCCACTTCAGATACTCCTTTGACTAAATGCTCATAAAGTGGCTTCCTTTTTCTATTGCTTTTGCTCGCTATAGTTAAAGACTATAATTCTCCCTGTTAACTGGTTTACAGCCATTACAGCTGCATACCAACATATGTGCGGCTGAGATCAGTAAATAAGGTTTGATTTGTTTTTAAGAGGTGAAAACAAACCCACAATAAATACATGGTTAATGCAATGATTTTTTGTTAAACTTTGCAGATATTGTATCCATTCAATATCAATAGTGAAAAACCTACCAATTCGCCTTTTGGTTTGCGAGCTTTGTAATGTTGCCAGCTAGGGGTTCTTCTGTTCTTATTTTAGGAGTTTTCACCTACTCTTTTTAGCAGTGGGTGTTCTACTTCTGAGATATTCTTGGATCGGTTTGCACAGAATCTTAAACATCTACCCACAGATTTTCAGTGCAGTACAAGTCTGGGCACTGTGACTAAGGCTTTAAGGGTGGTGTGGGCAGAAGTGGCTTTGTGTTTAAAACACTGGACTTATAGCACGAGAAAGTTAATAGTTTATGCTCTAGAACTGCCAATCTGACACTTTTGGGCTCTTCAACTAAGTCATTGTGAGTTGCTTAAAATGCATGATGTAATAACCTCTTTAAGCTGATCTGAATTAGCACTTCAGCTAAAATGCTATAAATACAAAAGTAGCTTGTTTAAAGCGATTTATGGGGGACTTTGTAGTAGGTCAGTGAATTAGTAGATTACAGTTTTGTATAAAACATTTTAAGTGTTTTTTTGTTTAATTATGACATTCACTGTAGTATAAAATATATAGTATACATAATTCCAGCCCCATGCTAAGCAGGTTTTACATTTAAATCTTATTTAGGCCAATGAGTCCTGTTTAAGAAATTGATACTAATTGTTTTCAAAATGTTCTGCAAACATTTTGTACTTTAAAGGTTTTATTATTTTCTCACTGCTGCATATTCCCCTCTCTTCATGTTTTTAACAGTGACATTACAAAGTCAAATGTTGCATCACCACTATCATGAGAACTGCACTGCAAGTATGCTGCTGTTGCTTTTAATTTAGCATCACTGGTTGGTAAAGTTATTGTAATTAATTCATTTTTTATTCCACATATTCTAATTAGGATCATCAAAGGTGCTGCAGCCAGACCCGGCTCCCTTTTGGCAAAAAAAAAAGGCAGGTTGTGACTTTATCTCAGACATGCACAATAATTAGTTTTGCACACATTCACACCTAAAGGCTACTTGGTATCTTTAATTCATCATATTTTATGTGTTTGTGGATTGTGGGATTAAATAACACTTCCAAAGAAAAGTCACACAATACCTACACAAGGAGAACATACTAACTCAGAAAGGACCTAAACTGCCAACAGAGATGAATCTGGGACCTTTTTTTCTGTGAGATAAATGCTTCCCAGACTGTTACCTCAAGTGTTAATGATTTTAGAGGTTTTTTTTTTAAATGACAATGACATATAGATTCTGCAAGCACATCATTGTTATTGTTAGTTGATTTGCATTCACATTTAGGTATTTAGCAGACGCTTTTATCCAAAGTGACTTACAAATATCGCAACTTGGTTTGGATCAGAACACAGGATTTGGAGACATTTGTGGTGATTTAAAAGCAAATGCTCATTACACATCTTCAAAACGATTGAAGAATTTGTGTTGTGTTATTACTACACAATCCTAATAGCAGTTTATTTGTCTCTATAGCCTTGTTTTAAAGTTATTTTTCATGTCATTTTGAGTAAACTGCTGCTCATTCTAAAAAAGTTTCTTTTGTACCTTATTTGTATCCATGATTGCATTTGTGCAACTAAATATTTACATGCACACAAAGTCTTTAATCTCCCTGCCATATGATTACTATGGCACAGCTCATGGCACAGAATTTGCCTTTCTTAAATTATTCATTTTTCAATTAACGATATACTTTAAGTAAGAAAAGAAATGGGCTTTGACATGACTGATCATCATACATCAAGTAACAGGACTTCAGATACCTGTGAAAAGGAATTATAAACTGAATTATAATATAATACATGCGGAGGCAATTTCAGTGTATGCATTATTAATGTAGGAAAATGTGCTCTGAATGAACATCCTTGTTAATATTGAATGTGATTACTCCTTCTGGGAAAGTGCTGTCTAGAATACAGTAGTGTTTTTTTGAAATGGTACAGCCTGAGAAACACTCAAGACTAGACCAATGGCCTGTTACAGAACCTGCATGAAAATGTTCAAATGCAGTCCCAGAGCTAAACTATGTACTGATTTACAAAAACAACCAACAGTCAGGAATGCAGTACTGCAGACGGAGCGGACTAAAGAACACACATGGAAACTCCATCCAAAACGGGATAAAGCTGGATCCCCAGTGCCAAGAGTGCCAACCATGCCATCTATTTAAAAGAAATTTTATTTATTTATATATATATATATATATATATATATATATACACTGGAGATCAAAATTAGAGAACAACACACAATTTCCTAAATGTCAAGGTCACTA
>JAOUQT010000031.1:243326-254338 GCA_025769995.1 Xyliphius kryptos
GGGGGGTCTTGCTAAGTGCCTCTAATTTCTACCTGTTGTCTGTTCCATTCGCACAACAGCAAGTGAAACTGATTCACGATCAGTGTTGCTTCCTAACTGGACAGCTTGATTTCACAGAAGTGTGGTTGACTGAGTTACATTGTGTCATTTAAGTGTTCCCTTTTTAGTTTTTTATAATAGTATCATATTTTTTTTTATTCATATATGTATATATGTGTGTTTTTTTGCTTGAGACTAAATTAGCTTACTGAATAAAAAACATATTTCTTTACAAATGCACACAGATACTTGGACTTCAACAATGCATTTTTTCCCCTTGTTTGCTAGACCACACTGCATTTAAAGGTAGATTGTTTGGGTATTTACACTCACCCATGCACTTAGGACCCACTGTGACAAACTGATGTTGCAGCATTCTTCTTTTCTGCAGGCTTTGCATAAAAAAGGCCAATGCAATGTTCCACCACAGAATTCAATTTCACAGTCCAGTTGGGCTGTTGATAACACTGCCAAATTCAGATTAATGTGCATTTAACGAACATGGACGAGGAGTGTTCTGCCTGGCAGCCAACCTACAACCAATCACCGCATCATTATAGGTCTCGGGACTCCTCCGTCCCATGAGCACCTTTGCAGAGTGTAATTGATTAAATAGCCATAATGGCACGTCATTGTGAGGTTTGAATTTAAAGCCATTCGAGATCGCTTTCGGTATTGTCATCATAAATTAGCGCATGGTTGGTGCAGTGTTGGTTAATTAGATTTTATTGAATTTTGATGTTATGTAATTTCCCATTAATTCTGACCCTATTTTAATCTTACAACGTTTGTTATAAATTGAAATGAATTCTAACATGAGCTTGGATCAAAAATATTAACAACACGAACAACTCTACACACCTACACGTACAAAATAGGGTCAGAATAAATGGGAAATTACATAAAAATCTAAATTCAATTGTCATCATAAATTAGCTCATGGTTGTGTAATTTTATTGAATTTAGATTTTTATGTAATTTCCTATTTATTCTGACCCTATTTTGTGTGTGTGGGTGTGTAGAGTTGTTCATGTTGTTAATATTTTTGATCCAAGCTCATGTTAGAATTAATTTTAATTTACGACTCAGCGTTTACATACAGAATAAGACTAATAACCAATATTTGGGTATAAAACGCTGTGTACAACACATCTTTTTTATGCATCTTAACGTTTCTGTGTCTTTGTGGTTGATGTATAGCTTTAGTGAGAGTTTCTGACAATAACTGTAGACTGGGTGTTTCTTTGGCTCCTTGATAAATTATGTTAGAAAGTCTAAGATAGGCTCATAATTAAAAAGCATTATTTCAGTCCTGTACTCTAAGCATTATTAATCCATCCCCTTCTTAAGGATATACTTTCCTCACTGAAAAAGTTCAAAGAATACAGCCAAATGTTTCTGTGTGCATTTTCCCAGGTGGAATATGACCGGATGCCCCGGGATTGCGGCCCACAGATGCCAGGAGCAGAGACGTACCCACGTGGCCAACTTAAACTACCTCAGAGCCTTGCTAAAATGGGCTACCCTCCTAGTTTTCAGTACCCGCCTAGCTTTCACTACAAGCCGTCGCCGTACCACCATCGTCCGTCTCAGCCCAGTCCTCCATACCCCCCCCAGGGGGCCCACTCTCAGCCTTCTTCACCCTACATTCCCCCGACCTACTGGGGCTCAGCCTGCGAACCCCCCCCACCCACACGAGTCTCTCATGAGCAGTTCCGTGCTGCCTTGCAGCTCGTAGTAAACCCAGGAGATCCTCGCGAGTACTTGGACAACTTTTTGAAGATTGGTGAGGGCTCCACAGGGATTGTGTGCATCGCCACAGAAAAGCACACCGGCAAGCAGGTAGCTGTCAAAAAGATGGACCTGAGAAAACAACAGCGGCGGGAGCTGCTTTTCAATGAGGTGAGAGAGTCAGTAAAGTGCTATTATTACTAATATTAGTACTAGTTATTTTAATCAAATCAATTTTAAGACTAATCAAAAGTTAATTAAGTTATTTGTGTCCTCAAAAGCAGATGTATGATGTCATTGCTGGTACTTGTATCAACAGTAATTCATTTATGGTATATTTGTGCAACATATTCTAAAACCTTTAGGTGGTGATCATGAGGGACTACCATCATGAAAATGTGGTGGACATGTATAACAGCTACCTTGTTGGGGATGAGCTGTGGGTGGTGATGGAATTCCTGGAAGGTGGCGCCTTAACCGATATTGTCACACACACAAGGTAATAAACACTTTTTTTAACTTTATCTCGCATTGCATCTTATTATTCTCTGCTTAATTCTATACTAGGGGTGCCCCCCATGCCCATTCAGGGTGGAACGTTTTGGGCGCTGGGCAGATACACCCACTCTTTTTTTTTTTTTTTTTTTTTTTTTCACTCATTTTTTACTCCTTTTTCATTTCATTGTTATGTGTCCCACTCTATTGTGTACTTCTACTCTGGCATAACACTTTGTCAATTATAACAACAAATAAGATTTTTTTTCCCAGCTTGCATTTGCTGACGTTGGGTTTTATAGCGCGGCCTACATGTTTACATCTATGCTAAATGTACTTGTAATTATAGTCATTGGCATCAGAGCTCAGCGTTATTGTGGTTGGTGTTGAGGCCTAATTGCATGCTTTCAGGAGAATGGCTACCCCTGTCGGTGTAAAGTCATGAGATCAGTAGAAGGGTCTTCATTAAATGTTGAGGAGGTGTGTGTTCTGGTTACACTTTAAACTTCCTACATTTTGGTGCAGATGTACCAACTTTAAACCATGGCTTGTCCTCTAAATGTACTTTTATTGTAATGTGTTTGTACTGTTTTTATAGATGAGTTATACGATTTATTCACTAAACCTGAAAATATACGGGTTTTCTTTGGTTTTAAAAAAAGTTCTTTAAATTGTAATTCTGAATGAAATTCTGATAACTGCATAATTTTGTGCAAGTCTATTATACTGAAAAACAATGGGGCAGTTGTATGCTTGGTGGGGCCAGTCGTGGGCTCGGACCAGTTGTAGGCTTGTGGGGGAAGTCCTAGTCTTGTGGCGCAGTCGTAGGCTCGTTGCGGCCCAGTCGCGGGCCTGTTGGGGCCAGTCGCGGACCCGTTGGGGCCAGTCGTAGGCTCGATCCATCTAATATCTTCCGCATAATCCTTTACTTGGGTCATGGCGGGTTCCTCATCCAAGGAGAGAACGTTTTAAGTGCCCAGGAGATTTTATCAATTTAACAATTTATCGCTGACCACTCACTCACCCACGCACATGGACCTGCACACTCTTCAGGGATAATTTAGAGCAGCTAATTTACCTTGAATTCATGTATTTAGACTGTGAAAAAAAACCGGAGAACCCAGAGGAAGCCCACGCACACACTAGCCAAACACAAAAATTCAACCGATTTGCATTGGAACCTGGATCCCCAGTGCTGAGAGACGAACGTGTCAACCTCTATACCACCATGCCGCCCTTCTTTGTTGAAATGTGTTTCATAAAACAATCCATTTGGCAAAATTTAAATTTGGAATCACGAAACAACTTTACAAATACTGTATAATCGGCTGAATGTGAGAAACTTTGGATGGTGCTGCCTCAGTCAATATTCCTCCAATGTATTGAGAGTTCTATCTGGGTCCCTGAAAGATCTTTTTAAAATGTCTTTTTTGGACTGATGTAATACACAAATGGACTGAAATCTGAACCAATTTCATCGCGTTTCCTCAAACCGATGTCGTACCAGCTACCGAAAAAGAAACGAACGCACTCTACGATGTCCCCCTTCCGAATTCTCCGCTCTATTAAACTACGTTTCATTACGTGTCTGTAGAAAGTGATTGGCATTTTTAACAGAATGGAAATGGAACAGGCAGCACATCTGAGCGGTGGGGCCACAGTGAAGCACGCTGGGTTTTTTATTTCTCTTTGGATCTCTGCTCATCCCAGCTGTTTTTTATTTGGTTTCCTGCTGCTGCCAAGAAAGATGGTGCAGTGCCAACAGCGTGACTGTGTGGATTGTTCAGACAGCACCCAGATACCAATTACATCCAGCCTGAAATTGAACCGCGTGACAGCAGTAGATTTTGCACATATCGCTAACTTTCCTACGGGTTTTTTTTTCCGTATCGCTGATTCAATTTCTATGAAGGTGATAATTAAGTTATTCAAAAAACAATAGATTCACCAATCTATATGTCTAATTACTGTAATTTCCTTAGATAATTCTCATTATGAGAACCCCTGTAGCCACATTTAAGTGTGTTACTTTGAAGTTTGGGGGTGTTTGACAAACAAACGGATTGACAGTGGGTTTCCTGTAAGTGCAGTGGGAACAATGTGGGCAAGAGAACAAATGCACAAATGCAGGGACCTGCCTCGACAGCTGGACCTTATGTTCATGCTCTACAGCGGATGTAGCTGCTCAATCAGACATGCTGCATTTACCGCTGCTTGAACAAGCCCATTGTCATCCTTTCGCTATTGTTCAGCTGCTTTACATGTACTGGGAATGATCAAATTCGGAAAACACATACCTGCCATTTACCATGTTTAAAAAAATCCATCAGACTCAGGTTTCATTAATGTGCTGTGAAGCTTCTGCCTGTCGCCATCTGACAACCCATTTTAATCTTGTATTTAACATAATTCTACCAAAGTGTTACCAAGTCAGGGTCCTTCTCATAGGAAGAATGATGTGGTGATAGGGGTTGAACCCAAATACATAGCTCAGTGGGTGGGTGTTGGGCTATCAGTCTAAAGGTTGGGGTTCCAATCCCATGTCATCTAGAGTTACCAATGTGGGTCCTTTAGCAAGTTCCTTAACCCTCATTGCTCCACGGTGCTGTATCAACCCAGTGTTCCGACCCCAACCATAAAGTTGGGATACTTGTTAAGTCGCTCTGGATGAAAGCGTCTGCTAAAAGACCAAATGTAATGTAATACTGATGAATCCTTTATTATTTAATGCACTGATTTAGGTGTGGGGTGGTTAATACCATCCCTTCGCCTCCATGTTCTCCCCATAGTCTGTGTGGAGGGTATGGGTTGTGTCAGGGAGGGTATCCGGCGTAAAACGCTGTGCCAAGTCTAATATGCGAGTTCGTCCCCTGAATAATAAAGGGTCAAACGCTGAAGGAAGAAGTAGAAGTTTAATGCAGTGAATTGTTGTAATTTAAGTGTACAGTGAGTCGTAGGCTTGGAGTTAAGGAACCAGCCTAGCAACCTAAATGTCACCATGTTTAATTCCCTGTCCCACCAAGTGCTATGGGCAAAGCCCCCGAGCACCGTGTACAAGGCTGTGCGCCACTCAGTTTACGTGTGCTCACTTCACCAGTGTGTGTGTGTGTGTATATGTGTGTTTTTACAAAGTCCTCTGTGTGTATGTACAGTTGGCAATATACATTTAATAAAGAAAAGGAAATTGAAAAAAAAAACTTGAATCAAGGGTTATTTATTTTTGCCTATTCTATGTGTTTGATTTACACTAAGCTGATGTCATCGTGTTTGTTCTTTGCTTTTTGGCAGGATGAACGAGGAGCAGATTGCCACTGTGTGTCTGTCTGTGTTAAAAGCTTTGTCATATCTCCACACCCAGGGTGTCATCCACAGAGATATCAAAAGTGACTCCATCCTCCTCACCAGTGATGGCCGCGTAAGTTTAAGCTGCTTCATGATTCATTTTGATGGCGTGGCGATCTGAAAGGAACATTGTAATTATAAAAATAGAAAACAATATTAAGAATAATGGCTTGGTTTTGAAAGGACTGAAAGTGGATCAGGATAAAACGTTTGGGTAACACTTTGAATCTGGTGTTCATAATGCTTTATAAAGTATTTATATATCTGGTGTTCTGGTGGGTGCTTTCTATCTGGAGGCATCATCCATGACATTCATAAGTTCTTGTATTTAAGGTTTGTATGTTTTTCGGAAGGGTCTTGATTGATTTCCCTTTGTCCATTAATCCATCAGATTAAGCTTTCTGATTTTGGCTTCTGTGCCCAAGTCTCAAAAGATGTTCCAAAGAGAAAGTCCTTGGTTGGCACACCATACTGGATGGCCCCTGAGGTTATTTCAAGGTTGCCATATGGCACTGAGGTAAATACTTTAATGAACTCATTCATTTCTTATCTTTCGCTTAATCCTCTATGAAGGTCGCGATGGGGTTCCCTATGCCCATCCAGAGGAGAACCTCTCGGTTGCTGAGCAGATACAGCCAGTCCATCGCTGGGCACACACTCACTCACACAGCCACACACAAGCACACACTATATGGGGGAGTTTAGTGCATTCAATTTACCTTGAATCCAAAACCTGGTGGAAACCCACTCGGACGCAAAGGGTTCATGGAATCTCCAGCATTGAGAGGCAAACATGCTAACCACTAAGCCACCGCTCTATTAAATTACAACTTCACTGTGACAGTTTTTGAAAACTTTATAGGTTCAAAATATTTATAAGAGACTATATATCCAGAAATGCTGTGCTGTAGTATTTAATATTGGCTTTGTTGTACTATTTTAGGTTGACATTTGGTCTTTAGGGATCATGGTGATTGAAATGGTGGATGGAGAACCACCTTACTTCAACGAACCACCATTGCAGGCCATGAGGAGAATACGAGACAACCTTCCTCCTCGGCTAAAGGAGTCCCACAAAGTAAGGATTTAAGATTTGTTTTTAGTAAAGAAAGCATACTAGGCGGCCCACATCGTAGCATACAACACATAATTGAGTCGTTTCCAAGTATATCATTGCCGATCCTGTATCTGCCTCCATCATAAACTCCAGAAATCTTCATGTAGTCTGCGTATTGGTGAGCAGACTGTGTAACTATGCTTCCGTGACTAACTAAAAACAACAGAAAGCACGTCTTTAAAGGTATCCCAATGTTGGCAAACAAAGGTCACAGCCATGTTGCAAAATTCTAGAGCAATTATCTTGCATATCCCAGAAATGTGCGACTATCATGACTATTTACATTGTAGATTCTCACTGAAGACATCAAAACTATAAATGAACACATAAGGAGTTATGTATTTAGCAAAAAGGTAAAATAACTGAAAACGTTTTATATCTTGTTTCTTCAAAATAGCCACCCTTTGTTCTGATTACTGCTTTGGCATTCTAATTGTTTATACTAATTAACCCTTATAGGCACATCTGAAAAACGTTTCAGGTGACTACCTCTTAAAACTTATATAGTTTATTTAATTTGTTTAATATGAACACACACAGACTGATCTATACACAATCTGTACATGGCTGTCCTTCACTGATGCTGCCCGGCCGCTCAAGGAGCATGAGTCCCCCACTGAGCCTTGGTTCTCTTAGGGTTTCTTCCTAAAAAATAACACCATAACAGGTTTTTCTTGCCACTGTCGCTTTGGCTTGGCTTGCTTTTTGGGGCTTTGGGCTTTGAACTCTTTAAAGCTGCTTTGTGCCAACCCACTGTTGTAAAAAGCGCTATATAAATAAATTACTTGAACTTGAAGCTCATTGAGAGAATGCCAACCGTGTGCAATTTCACAGAAGTGTTTGTGTTCCCTTAATTTTTTTGAGCAGTGTAGTAATTTATTGAAATACTCCCAAGAACCAACATACCAGAACCAAATGGTTTATAACTGTGTCTGTGTTTTCTATTTTTAGGTATCATCGGTGCTCCGAGCCTTTTTGGATCTGATGCTGGTGAGAGAACCTTCACAGCGTGCTACAGCACATGAGCTCCTGCAGCACCCATTCCTTAAGCTTTCAGGCCCCCCCTCATGTATCGTCCCTCTGATGAGGCACTACCGTCACCGCTGAGCAGCACATGATTCACTATTTTAACCTAACCAGTTCTATTTAACTCGTCGAGAAACGACGCCCAACACCTATAGTCACACGTAGATTAGATGAACAAAGCAAACAAGAAATCTATTAACCACATATTGCAAAGAAATCAACAAGAAACACCACACGTGATTAAACGGTGGCCAATAATAATGCTACCGGCTTCAGCAGCGAGTGTTAGACTTTTTTAGTAGGGAGTAAACGTCTGTGGGAGTGCCATGTCCAGTGCAGTTGTTCTCACACTCTAGGCTGTGCGTCCTGACTCCCTGTTTTGAATCGTTCCGTTGTAGCTGCATTTTTGCTTTCGGTCACTGAGGATCCGAAAAGTGACAGGAGATTAAGAATCTCGGGGCCCCAGATGACAGAGCACTAATGATGGTGTATTCAGGGGAAGATGGGCCACGTGGAGCGCTTCGTTTCTAAAGTGGACGCTAGACTGGTACATTACAGAGGGGCGAGGGGCATCTAATTTTTCATGCTTCTCTTTTTTCACACTAACAATGGAAGTGGATTTTAGAGGACTTGTACGTTTTCTCTGTACAGTTTTGATAATCAGCAGTATTTTGTTGTGATGTAACCATTGTGATATGAGCAGTATTAAATAGAATTTCAGCCAGATCTTTCCTACTGTTTATAATCCATTTTTGACTAAAACATGTAGATATCCTCACTATACACAATGTTAGCTGTTAAAAACTAATCTATTTATTTATTACTACATATAAAAAGACACAACTTCCAGTGAGTGTGGAGACGCGCGTGGCCAGATTTTTGTACGCTGTTTTAAGTATTATTTATTTTTGAACTGAAGCTTTATTTTTTAGTAGTGTGGCCTTTTTTTATTTTCTTTTGGAATAACTATTAAGAGCGATGTTTGCTATATCATGCAAATAGGCTGTATCATACGAGCAATAATCCCCTCTGCAGCTTCTATTCAACGCTTATTCGTCATCATATTGTTATTTATATTATTTTGAATGTTTTTGACCCGTTTCCCAAAACCGGTCAGAGCACATTTGGGGCTTTAAAACCTTCTGTCAATTTTGAGCACTGGATCATTAATGTCATGGTATATATACTCACTGAGCACCTTATTGAGAACACTTACTTAATTATCTAATCAGCCAATCATCTGACAGCAGTACAGTCACCATGGTTATGCAGATGGAGGTTAGTGGCTTTAGATGATATTAACTTTCTTAATGGAACAAAATGTATTCTGTAACTTTAAATGCAGTATAGACGGTTGTTTATATAACTTCTGGTTTTTTTATGCACTACAGTCTCTAAAGAAAAAAAGCCATCTGCTGCAGGTCTGCAGAGAGAGAACCACCTTATTAATGAGAAAGGTCAGTATAGAATTGATAAAGTACTTGGAGCTAACAGTAAAGATACATAGACATATACACATACATTATATTTTTTGTACATCTTTAGCAGTTGAGTGCACATACAACATGAACCTTACATTAAGTAGTTCAGCAGACACTTTCATCCAAAGTGACTTATTAGTATCAGGGTGGCACGGTAACCTAGTGGTCATCATGTCCACCATTCATATTTCCTTCCACAATCCAAAAACATGGATTCAAGGTGAATTGTCTCCTTTAAATTGCCTCCGTATTGTATACAAAAATATCTGTGCCCAATGATGTATCGGCGACTTGTCTTGTATATGCCCAGCACCTGAAATCTTCTCCCCAGATGGGCTCAGTATAGGATCAAGATGAGTATCCTAAACTTATTTAAAGTAAGAACACTTAATCACAGAACCAAATTGAAAACTTCAGTAGATCTGAGATTTGAATCCGCAACCTTTAATATTGATAGTCCAACCCCCTAATGATTGAGCTACCACACCCTTATTGCGGATAGGCTACTCAAACAAATTCATTCATTCAATCTTCCGCTTATTCCTTTATGAGGGTCGCGTGGGGGGTTCCCCATGCCCATCCAGGGGAGAACGTCTCGGGTGCTGGGCAGATACACTAAGGACAGGGCGCCAATCCATCGCTGGGTACACACACATACACAATATACAGGGCAATTAAGAGCATTCAATTTACCTGAAATCCATATTTTTGGAATGTGGGAGGAAACCGAAGAACCCGGAGGAAACCCACGCAGACGTGGGGAGAACATGGAAACTCCACCGTGTCGCCCACACGAACAGATATCCGTATTAATGAAGTGTTTCTAATGCAGTTCTTAATGAGTGTATATATGGTGGTGGTGTTGGATTACTGACCAAAAGTGCTGCAGGTTCGGTTTGTGGCACAGCTTTACTGTCACTGTTAACAATTACTTCATTATAGTGTTGAAAACATTACCAACAAGTAAGAAACTGTTAAGTGACACTGAACTTTGGTTTAAAATGTCTTTCATATTTACTGATTGATTTTGAATGTTGAAAAAGGAAAGTGCAGGACTTTGTGGCATTTTGTGTTGAGGCTGCAGTTAAAATATGGCTCCATTCGATGCACCACTTCACAATTCATATAAACTCCAGAAACATGGTGGTGCAACATATAAAATGACCTGCTGCAGTGTAGATATAAAAGGCTTCTTGTACGCTAATGTGTAAGCTACAGTGAATCATCGCTAATTATGAATATTGGATTCTATTTCTGCTAATAGATCCTAATAAATCCTACACCTTTATGTTTTTGTTTCATTCAAGTTCGATATTTGGGATCGCTTGCTTTTAGTTGTGTCCGAACCAAAAAAATGCTAATGAGTTGTTATTGCACTGTGCCATCAGTTTTAAAGCAGTGCATCCGCACACAGAGTGATGACTAATATTTACTAATCTGTGCAGGCCTAGAGACCTTTCCTGGTGCTAAATGCGTAAACTTGATTTCCATTCATTTCATGCAGCAAGAAATCTAACCCATCTTCACGGACATCCCAGGAGCCATAATTTCCTCTAAGGTAACTAGTAAAATTCCCAAAAAACTGCAATCCCAAATAAAGTGCGTGAGCACGAGAATTACATTGTGTGCAGAATTATTAGGCAAGATGTATTTGAGAAGATTCTGTTTATTATTGAACAACAATGTTCTCAATTAATCCAAAATGTCAAAGCTTACTATTATTGGAAGTAGGGTTGTTTTTTTTTTTTTTTTTTTTTTTTTTTTTTTTTTTTTTTTTTTTT
>JAOUQT010000031.1:264729-279100 GCA_025769995.1 Xyliphius kryptos
TCATTCCCAAGATGAATTGACGCTGTATTGGCCGCAAAAGGAGGCCCTACACCATACTAATAAATTATTGTGGTCTAGAAGCAGGTGTTTCAGTTTCATTGTCCAACCCCTGTGTATATATATATATATATATACATATACATTTACGAACAATTTAAATATACTCTTATAAGTAGAATATTGTTCCTTACGGTTGAATTGTAAAATTATGTTCTTTAACTAAAAGTAGAAAAAATTACTTCATAACATTTGTATTATAAATAGTACAGTTTAGTATTTTCCATCCATCATTAGAAAATCCTGTCTCTTTTTCTTTCTCTCTCTGACTGTGTGTGTGTGTGTGTGTGTGTTTCTTACGTTCACTGAACACAAAGTCGCTTTTAATGTCAAAAGGCTGGATCTGGATGTCAGACATGGAGACAGTGACGCCCTTCTGGTGGTCGCTGGAGATGAGGGTGAGAGTCTGCTGAGCTGTGCATGTGAAGGAGCGACCCGCTGGAGTCACCAGGGCTGAGAGGTGATGGGTGCTGGCAGTGTGTTTCCCCGCTACACAGGTAGACACACAGTATTTTTAGCTACATTCTTCATGAGGAAATAAAAATCATCTATACATTGACTAGCTGAATGTCATGAAAAATGAAAATTCATGTGAACACCTGATTCCTACAAGGAGATTATGTCATTAATACACCATGCCCTTCTTATAATGTGTGTTGGCCAGTGTCCAACATTTCTAATCTACACTGATGCACTAGAAATGTATTACGTGTTATATTACAGAGTCATCTTCTAGTGTTGTAATACTCATAATCAAGACCATAAACACTACAGGGCGTGTGGAGTAGTATTATAGATGTACTGTACATTAGCTATGCATACCTCTATAGTGATCCGTAGCACTTTATAGAAAATATAAAAAGGAGCCACATCACATCGAATAACAGTTAACTTTACACTCGAAATCGTTTTTGGGGTGGGGGCGGGGTGCATCTCCATGTGAGTAAAGGTGAGAAATTCAGAACACGTGACGCACAGATTTGCGCATTGCACTGCAGTGAGAACATCTTAACTGAGTGGGTTACTTTTTTTAAAGCACCTCACAAAAAATAACTTTTATTCAAACCAAATGACTGTAAATATACAAGATTAAATTAATGAGTTTTATACATTTCCATAAATATATTCACCAATCAAAAGGTTTTGGTAAAGTGTGCACGCGCTGCAAAGTTGCGCAGGATGTCGCAGGATGCGCACAAAAAGATTGGATCAAGAGATAAGAAAATGTAATAATAATAATAATAATAAGAAGAAGAAGAAGAAGAAATTTCCTTAATGTATTAGATTAAATCAAGTGTACATATTATTATTATTATTATTATTATTATTATTACTGTACACATTTACAACACTTAAAGCAGAGATTTGACTCAGTGAGCGGAAACGTGTTCTCACGGTTGTAGGCGTTGATGAAGTGCGTTGTCTCAGATGTGTCATAAACCAGCTGAACCTTGCTTATCATCCACACTTCACTCTCTCTGGTTTTGCCATCTTTTCTCACTGTGCGCTTTTCCTGAAGACACAAACACAAAACGCACGGTCAGATATTCTCACAAGTGCAGAATCGTCATGTATTATATCTTATTAGAATAAAACTCCGTGGACAAACTCATACCCCTGCGCACACGGATGCACACACTGCGTGCGTAAAATTCAGGGCGCATATCCAAATATTTTGGCAATATACAGTCTACAGATTGATAGAGTGAGTGTCTATATAGTGTTAATAAAACTGCCAGATCCCTGTCCCTGCGCGAGACAGAAGCAGTTGGGTATAATATGCGCACCTTGCTGAAGTACATGCGGAAGATGAAGGCGTTTTTGCTCCAGGAGACCTGCAGCTCTGCCGCGCTGCTTCCACACGTACCTGCGATCTGCGCGCCGCGGGGGAGAGAGAGAGTTGCCTGTTCCGTGATCAACTGCAGACCAAGCACACAATCAGCAAAGAACCATTTCACACACAGATATGCTTAACAATCACTAGCAATATTAATCATATTCATTTTTATTGTTTTATAAGATTATATGTGATTTTATAACTTACATCGATTCCATTAAGCGCGAGGACGTCGTACGGGATGACGAATTTCACCGCGAGCTCCGCCATCAAACAAGTCGTCCCGTTTTCACGCACCACGAAAATGTCTTTGTCCGGGTTTGTAGACAGACCGGACAGATTCTCTACTTCCTGCTCGGCTACAACCGAGACCCCCGAGAGCGCGCCTGCAGTCCAGCATGTTTATGTTACTGACCCCGGAAATATGCACACCAGTTTATTAAGCAACTATCACATTTTTTTCTTGTATTTTTTAACAAATAAGCTATAAATAATCACCAGTGAACCACAGCGTTGTGCATCAAACGACATTTACATCTGTACTTATGAAAAAAAAAATATGTAGCTGTTCTTTTCCTGATAAAATAAGTGGTCTAAAAGAACGAGCACAGGCTACTGACAAAACTATTTCCCTAGTAGTATAACGTGTTAAATTACACTAGTGAACACGTGCTCATATTTAATCTTATCCATAAAGACCAAATGGACATGATTAATATTTAACCATAATAAAAATCCCTACATCAAATAAAATGCATTCAGTTAGAGGAATATCATTACAGTAGGTCATATTAAAGCTCACGGTTGCACCTTTCACACACGCGCGCGCACACGGTTCTAGTCTCAGCGCTACTTACAGAGGAGACTGAGGAAAACTCCGGCACTGTCCATGGTGCTAAAGCACAGCCACTCCATGTTAACGTGCGAGCAGTCTCTGGGAAAAACTGAAGCTTTGGGGTAAAAAACTGCACCACGGATACACTGCACGACTTTCCAGAGTAGCACTCAGATCATTGCCGATGCAGCAAAATCCGGGTGTCTCCCGAGTGAGGTAGCATCCGGTCACTGCGCGCAGCAACTGCTTAATGAGGGGGAGCTACAATAAACACGCTGCAGTGTTGATAAAAATGGTAGAAACGAAAAAAAGAGTGAAACTCGTGTAATCCACACTACACTCAGGCCACCCAAAGAGAATATTTTATCTGTAGTGGAAGTTGGACGAAGTTGGCCAGGTGAGGACGCACTACTTCTTCCGCAATGCTGTAATTTCCATATCTGTATTTTCAGTACCTCTTATTTTACTCGCCCTCCCTCCTCACTCTATCTAGTAGGACATCACTGCAGCTGCTCTCTTGCGCCTGTGTGTGTACTCTGCACTTTGTTGTAAATATGGCAACTCAGCTGTGAGAAGACAAAGCTTAAAAACGGTGTTCACACGCTCTTGCAGACACATTCAACGGGCCCGTTAATTTCTCTACTGTGTAAAGGGGGAAGTACTGAGGGACTTATTACTGTACTCAATAATCTGAGTAACACATAAAAAACGGACCAACCGTGCGCACGGAAGCGTTACAAACATGACAATTGTGATGTTATTTTATTAATTAATCCACTGTTTACATGACAATGTATACACAGCCTAACACGACTTAAATATAAGTGCTGTTTCATCAGGACACTATAGGCCTACAGACTACGCAGTATTAATAACGGTAGTTTCTAAAACGCCTCATCATACATAAAGCACAACGATTTGCAAATGATGTGTCCTCTGTCGCGTCACATGACACATTGCAAAAAAAACGCGGTCAGAAGTTTGCTTTGAGCGGAAAGTCAAACTCGCACTTCACTGCACTGATGCTGTCTATGCTCGGTTTACTTCCCACTTGCGGGTGGTTAGTGCTCAGTGGGAAGGTCTCGGACCTTGGCATGCCCAGTGTAGCCGTTTCACAATCTCCCCGCCAACCGCCTCCGCATTCTCTCCTTTCTTTAACGGCCTTTTTTAACTCGGGTAAGGTAAAGCGCCTCAGCATCCTGTTGCCCAGGGCGGAAAAGGCAGTGGCGGAGAAGTCAGCAGTTTCAACATGCGGCGGTAAAACGATTCCTTTAGGAGAGGGTTTGCTTTTGCGCGCAGGTTTCATCAGTGGTCGTTCAAGCGGTGTTGTTTCGAGGGCGCTGGTGGGCAAACTGCACCGCTTCCTGTAATAATTTTCATTAAATTTAATGGCACTGGAGTCCTCTTTTTCCGAGACTGACCTGTTAACTTTCCTTATTGGCGTGAGCAAGACGCCGAGCGGACCGGAAAGAGCGCCGTCTGTGTGGATTTTAAGCGTCTTGGCTGAATCCGGGCAGTGGGAAGCTGCCTCTGTGGGTAATGTTTGGAAATAGTTATTCTGACATTTCTCCGCTATTTGCTTTAAAGTTTGAGAAACGGGGTGTCGCTGAGGCGGTTTCGGAGTGAGCACACCCGAGAAAGAGCAGCCTTGTGCGCATTCACTTTCTCTCCCCAGCTCATCGATAGAGTCCATGGACATCATTTTGCTCCATAAAGTATTGTATTTCCTCCGGTTCGAGTTTTTGACTTGGTGCGCGTGCGCAAAGTAAGTCGTTTCTTCCGTTTCGGAGTTTAGGTCTTCGTGCTCATCGGTGCGCAAAAGTGCGAATGTTTCATCTAAAGTTTCTTGATCATGCGCTTTTTTGGAGCTGTACATTAACGCGGACAAACACTCAGTATGACCCAGGTACTTTGCCACCTCCACTGCTGAGTTTCCTACTTTATTTTGGCGGTCGATTTGGAGCCCCAGTCGTTTAAAAGCTCTCACCAGGAATTCCACCACGAGCGAATGTCCAGCGACGGCAGCGTACATGAGTGCCGTGTTTCCCCACGCGTCCACCATTTCTGGATCGGCATTGTTTTTCACCAACAACTTTACGGCGTCCAGGTAGCCTTTCTCACACGCGTAACTAAGAGCTGTGCGTCCGCACTCGTCTTTCTGATTGACTTTCGCGCCTCTCTCAAGCAGGAGATTTATGAACTTCACCCTGGCGCGCGCGTCCGGCAGAAACACAGAAGAGATGAGAGGAGTGAGCTCGCCGTCACTCCTGGAGTCCACGATCTTTCCGTCCAGAGCGTCCAGGATAAACCTCGCTAGGTGCATTTTGTCCTTCGAGATGGCATCCAGAAGGATTTTGGTGTCGGTTTTTGAGTCGGACTTCTCGGAGAGCTTCAGCATGGCGCGTTGGTCTGAATGGGACAGCCCAAATCAAACAGCAGGTCTGAGGAAAGTTTTCACCTACGGATCACATATTTACGCGCTGTTTTATAGCCACAGCGCGCTGCAGTTGCCACGGAGACCTCATCATTACACACGGGCATTAATGAGATAATTAGCAAAAGGGCTACAGAAAGAACCTGAATACATTTAGCATTTGAATGCGCTTATGAAATGTAAAACATTAGAAAGCCATGGAAACGTGCATCTCGAATGATAAACACTTTGGGATGTAACATATTCAGCTCATACATAATGCAGCATGCATCAATTACATTCACAAATTCACAACACAATATTTCTTTTCATACTTTTCATAATCTTGAAAATAAAGTTCTTGCCTCTACTGAATAAATTCAGTCACAGACCGGGCTTCATTTAACACCTGTATAGTTTATTGATACATACTACAAAACAGTATTAAAGTAGCAGGATAACAACAGTAATTTGTAGTAGCTGGACATTTGACAAACACAATATAAATACAAAAACACCCACGTAATGGTCCACTGGCTAGCTGCAGATAGCTAAAAAACACACACAGTACAAACATACAAATTTCAAAGCAACATTGTTCTGCAAAATATATGTTTTTTCTGCAAACAGTAGCAAAAAAAATGTAAACAAACGTTGTCGAACAGCCAAATAGTGCAAAAAGCCTCTAACATCAAATCATTTCTAAAACAGTGTATATATATATATATATTTATATATTATCTATGTATGTGTATGTATATTTACTTATATATCTGTATATAAATAACCCCTTATTTAGGCATTTTCCATTCGTCAAATAATTTAAACATCCTAACAGACATCAAGTGGCACATTTGTAAGCGATGGATTTAAAGTTTAAAATTACTTTGCTTATAATTCCATAATAGATATGTAGTGAAAGTACGATATATGTAAGTTCTGGTTTTAAATATTAAAAAAAAGAAAAGAAAATAACTTAGTGGTTTTAGATTGTATTCCTAAAACAAACATGTACACACTATCCCAGAGCCCTTGTGTAATAAGCATATCTGTTAAATCCTCCAGTTTTGGACTAAATTTCCACTTTATACAATATAATTTCCTCACTATCGGATTTTCATATGAATTTGTTCACTAAGAGCAAAACATAGGCAAGTAGCATTACATACTACTTTACTGCAGTAGCCTATCCTACTTGCAGACAAAACATATTTATGTGTGCAGAAGACTGATGAGTCGTCTGTTGGGTTTAAACCCAAAAGCAAGAGCTGCCTTTTGATAAAGAAGAGGAACCAGGTTATATGAGTGGAGATTACAGCCCAAGAAATACAAGTATAAGTCTTTGGTAGCTAGCACCTCTTCCTTGAAAACACTTTATCTTTATTGCACTCTGCCAATTTCTAAGATTATCAAATCATTTTTTTTGATTGCTTGAAGCAAATTGATGATTTCCAAACATTTTGTCCATTATTACTTATATCACAGGAAAATTTGGGTCCATCATGGAATGTCAATACCTTCGGATATAAATGTGTGAACAAATAAAGTGGCGCAAGTACAGTAGCATTCAAATGTATCTGCGAACACAAAACAAGTGGCATTTCAGACCAAACACTGCTACAGAATCCTACAACAATCTTCACCTGAAATGAATGAAACAGAATAGAGTTGAGTCTTTCAAATCAATGCATTTCTTAAGAAATAGCTGTAACAACCATCACTTTGTCTACTTTGATTTGTTTGTTGTGGTTCAATCAAATCTTCTTTCTTCCTTAATAAAGTCTTTGGACATTCAAATGTTTTTTTCCCCAAACACTAATAAAAACAAGTACACTGCTACACATTTATGTGGCTGCTGCCTATCATAAATAAAGTGCTCAGGATATTATTCACAACTTCTTCACAAATTTGTGAAAATGATTTTCAGTTATATCTTTATATACCCCGGTGCTGCTACTCTGACCCTCTTGAGCCACCATACATGGAATGGGCTCTGGTTTGTACTGTGAGCACTGGCAATGTTAGGAAAAAAAACAAAACAATGTGTGTGCATACAGCATCGGGCTAGATCCTGCAGAATAACTAACAAAAGGAGCACCTCAAGAGCGAGGATAGAATACAGATAAAGGTGAGAGATAGGGACTGGTTGAACATAGTCTAAATGAAGAGAACAAAACAAAGCCATATTTCATTATGGGCAGGATCATATATTTCCTCCATGCTTTATTGAGTTCCTGTGGATCCACAAAGGGTCATCGGGGTCTCAGAGCAGTAAAGGATTATGAAGAAAAGAAGAAGTGTTCAGAGTTTATGGAATTTACAGAACTAGAGAGTTGAGGACAGTGGTGTAAAGAAGGAGTCTCTCTGTCTCTCTCTCTCTCTCTCTGTTACTCAGTTGACGGATGGAAAGGCTAAACCACTGTTGCTGGTCTGCGGTCCATCTCTGCCTCCAGCTTCACCATCTGCTGCATGTCCTTGGCCTGAAAAGATCACACGGGCACAAAATTCGTCTTTAAAATGACAAATGCATGTCAGACTGTCAGAATCGAAGCATGGTAAAGATGTGTTATACACGGATCTTCACCAACTTCAAGCCAACTATCATGAACATATACACAAATAAGAGCAAATAAAGACTCTGAAAGTTTTTCATTTGTTATTTATAATACTTTCAGTGCATACTGTATGTCCACTTCGATTATGTACTCAGTATCTAGGGGATGAAGCCCATCTGGGCCAGACCGCTACTAACAAAAGGAGACAACAAGTGTTGAGGAAAGCTGACACATCAGTACAACCAGCCATTGCATATGCCATGCCACGTTTAGAGGCATTGTAGGCTTCTTCAAGAGTGTGCGTTGTCCTCTCACTCTAAACAAACCCATATAAAATGAATGGAACTTTATTTAAAAAGTGATAAAATGTGAAGGAAGAGGATGGGCACTCGGTAAGTCTCTGTGTACCCGGGTCCGAGCACGATTCAGTGTTTGTATCTCACAACTGACTTAGTTACAGTAGTTGGAATATCAGCCCTATTCACAGCAAATGGGAAATAATTCACACAGGGGCACCAGTCAAACTCAAGGCCAAATCTCAAGTGATCTCAGAAACATGCCAGACATTTTAAAGGTAGTCCTGCGTCAATATCTCAACAATTGCTTGAAAGGCACAAAATAAGGACTGAATAAGTTAGAAGAAAAAGAAGAAGAGAGAAAAAGTATAGAACCATTGAATAGCAATAGTGTGTGTTACTAGGGCAAACTAACTAATTCACTTCATGTCCACAGACCCAAAAAAATGAGACAAACATAATTCACAAAACAAAAGTCTTTGTAATGAGTTCATGTGCTGCATGGTGGCTGCTGGTTAAGATTATGAAAGTGGGCTATGTTTATGATTTTTTATAAATAATTTTGGTTAATCTTTATAGAGTGGGTGTTTGATATAGTAGTAATGCAAGAAATGTATCCTATTCAAACTCCTACTCAAATAGTAGTTGCACCTGAAAAGACATCCGCTATAAAACTCATGCTAAATCAGCAGCGTGAGCAAAAATGCCAAACCCCTAATCGGAAGAAGCTAAAAGGAATATTAATTCATTTATTTTCTATACCCACTTTATCCAATTTTTAGGGTCAAAAGGAAGCCGGTGCCCACCCGAAAACTCTGGCCGAGAGGGAAGGAACAACCCCAGACAGGGCGCCAATCCATCATAGAGCCATCCATCACGTAGCATGCATGTATGCTAGTATGCAAGTATGCCGCGCACTGAACAAAACACAAAACACAAATTAAATAGTGAAACAAATCAGCGTGCGGATAAGATACAGCTGTTTCCCGTTAGTTCAGGTGACAGCTTTAATTCACATAACGCAACAGGATATAGGTTGCTCACTGCTCTGGGCACGTGTGCTCACTTCACCTGTGTGTGTATGTGTGTGTTTCACTGCGCGGATGGGTTAAATGCAGAGGACAAATTCCGCTGTGTGCAAACATAGTGGCAAAATGATCAATATCCTGATCAATATCAAATGATCAATATCCTGAACCTAAACTGAATTAGGTACACCTGTTCAATTGCTTGTTAACACATATATGTAATCAGCCAATCACGTTGCTGCAACTCAATGTATTTAGGCATGTAGAGGTGGCCAAGACAACTTGCTGAAGTGCAAACTGAGCATCAGAATGGGGAGAAAGGTGATTAAGTGACATTGAACGTGGCATGGTTGTTGGTGCTTGACGGGCTGATCTAAGTATTTAAGAAACTGCTAATCTACTGGCACAATCATCTCTAGAGTTTACAGAGAATGCTCAGAAAAAGGGAAAATATCCAGGGAAAATATGAGAAGACAGAATGGCAATAGTAAATAAAACCATTTATCACATCCAAGGAATACAGAATACCATCTCTGTATACCACAACAAATTAAAAAAGTTCTGAAGGCAAAAGGTTTACCTATTAAAGTGGCCGGTGAGTGTATACAATATTTATAACAAAAGTGTTATATGTCCTCCCATTATATAAATATTATTTTTGCATATATTGTGATTGCTATAGAAAAAAACACTCTATGATGTCTGCTTAGCCCGAGTTATGGTGCTGAATGAGGTTAACAAAAATTCTTAAAATTCTTTAAATCTCCCAAACCTAATTTACACCCATTATATACAGAAAATTGTCAAAAGTATTTGCTCACCCATAGAAAATTATCAGAATCAGGTGTTCCAATTACTTCTATGGCCACAGGTGTATAAAATCAAGTACCTAGGCATGCAGAGTGTTTTCACAAACATAAATGGAAGAGTTTGGGATGGAAAATGTTAATGGAAGAGAAGGGGTAGCCAACTTTCTGCAGGGTCAATCATTACAGACCTACAAGCTATATATGGCCTTCAGATTATCTTAGGAACAGTGCACAGAGAGCTTCATAGAATGGGCTTTCATGGTCGAGCAACTAAATATGTAAGTCAAGGCAGTTGAGCGAATATTTTTGGAAATATAGTCTGTATATATACACACACATGTATTGAGTTACGAAATGAACACCTGCTTCCACTTGATGTGTATTAAATATTCTTGTTAAACCCACGGCATGCTTCACTAAGTGGTTCTTTGATGCAATGTTGAGTTGAGTGTAGGTGATGGGTGCAAATGTTTATGGATTGAGGGAGTAAAGGCGAAAGTACAAGAAGATTTCTAGAAAATGTAACTTGTTTTATGACTCTATATTTAAATCACATCTTACACTAAACCCAGAACTATTACTGATGTGCATCTCATTTGAATTGATGTAAGCTCAGCTCATCTAGAGTCTAGAGTGTTTCAATGTCTATCAGCTGATATTATCATGTATTTTACACTGGTACCAATTTATATAGTCCATGGGTAATTCAAAAATTATCTGCATTCTCTCTGTAGACTTTATTGTTATCAACTTTCAGAAAAGAAAATACAAATTTTTACTCGGCTTTCCAATACACTTTGTCCACTTGTTAACAAGCTTTGGTATGTGATGACATGTCATACACCTTCATAACCTCGCAATGGTTGGAGCACGGATGATTCAGTAGCCATTAATCCTCTGAGGGATAAATAGACTGTATGAGTGTCCCAATCTCTTGTCAGCCCTGAAATTGACTTGCCATTGTGCTATATGTGCTATATTGCGCAATTTCCTCATTGTGGAAATTGACTGATTTCAGAACCATTCTACAGTCTACAGTTCTGATCCAAACGTTGTTACAGCCTGCTATCACCACAAATTTGAGTATCTTTCTTCCCAAGGTTTCTTTCTCTTATCATCTCAGGGAGTTTTACCTTGTCACATTTAAAAAGTAACTTATAAACTTTATGATAATATCCTGTATTTAATTTCTGTCAAGATGCTGTGTGACAATGTTTCATTATAAAATACAATGAAATGTAATTAAATAATCCACCATCAGTATTCAACAGCTTATGTTCACGTGCACACTTAATGTTGTCATCAGTCATGGATGTGGCCGGATGTCCAGCTTCTTCTTCTTGGCTGACACTTGTGCAGCCTTCTTTGAACCATTCTATACATTAATACACACTTCATCATGACCAATCACTGTTTCTATAACTTACTAATTTACAATCGTTGATAAATATTGGCACCGGACAAATCTTCAGGCAAAAAATACAAATCACTGCATGCTGCTCTTTTTTCCCTGCAAGTCACAAGTTGAGCAGCTACAGTAAACTGATATAACCCGTTCATGCCTGCACAGCAGTGACTGGGGAGAGAGTGACCTCGTACAGAAAGCGCTGACAAGACAAAAAATCATTTGTGACTCACTATTGTAAAATATGTTCCCCAGCACAAGGATGGAAAGTGTCTGATCAATCAGAATCACTTCCATATAGTATAGAAACAACCCTACCTTAAATAGTATAGAAATGATATGGACAAAGAGCAAATCAGAATGTGAGAGTGCAATGGTGGAGAGAGTAACAGAGAAGGACATGTGGCTTTTAGGAGAATGGAGAAATGGGCGAGCCTACCTTGACTCTGAGAGTTTGAATGATGTGATTTCAAAAGCTGTGTGAAAAAAAGCAAACTGTATGTGAATGGATGTGCTTAAAACATGTGCAATGGAACATAACAAAAACAAATGACGCGATGAGGGTGTTGGTAATTATACTAAGAAACCTGAGAATTTATGTCTTATCTAGGTGGTCTGGCTATAATAATAATAATAATAATAATAATAATAATAATAATAATAATAATAATAATATAATACCTGCTCATTGAATTTCTCCAGTTTCTCCAGCTGCTCACGCTGTGATTTCTGCAACTGCTCCATTTCTTTTGAGTGTTTCATAGCCAACTGTGGGATCAAAAACAGTTTTAATTTTTAAAATGTCTCAAATATGCACAATATTTACTTCATTCACAAATCTATATCAATCTATAATTTTTCACTATATCTATATATATATTTTTTTTACTTTAAATATGATATAACTCATCACTATGTTCTCTTATACTTGTAGGAGGCTTGTCAAAGGCAGTCGTAGGCTTGTGGTGAGTGAATCAGCCTTGCAACCGGTCTGAATCCCAGTAACGCCAAGTCACGACTAAAGTGCCCTTGGGCAAGGCACCTAACCCCCAGTTGCTCCCTGGGTTCTGCGCAGGCTGCTCACGTGTGCTCATTTCATCAGTGTGTGTACAGTATATGTTTGTTTTACAAATTCTGCTGTGTGCAAGCATAGTGGCAAATAGATCACTTTTACTTAATTAAAGAACAAAATTGACAACTAACCCGTTTTCTTTCCTCAAGGAACTTTTTTGTGTTACTACTGTTTAACTCCCGCACTCTCCTGTAAACACATAGAGATAAAAGTACATTTCGTAACCCATTACACAACCAAAAAAAGTGTGAAATGCGATTACACTTAGCAATTATTATGTACCGTTCCCTCTCAGCCTTGTTCTTAATGCTTTTGTCCTGGCTGATGGCTTTGCTGTTCTCCATGGATGACTTGGCCTGATTACCCTTCATTTCTTTGCTCTGTCTGCGTGAAGAAACAAACAATACTTGAGATTATTGTTTATTTTTTAATGTCATTTAAGCACACATGGGACCAAAGATTATATCATAGTAGGAACATAATTAATCTAACTGGGATGCAAAAATTAATCCTATTAGCACAAGCATAAACATGCAGAAACATTAACACACTCACCGCTCATGGATAAGTTTGAGGTGCAGGGTTTGCTGCTCCTGAACTGTGGACAGGAGTTTCCTCAGATGCTCACACTGTTGCGTCACATGCGCATCCTTTGTCTCCTGCTCCTCTGTGCTGTGAGAGTGAATCATCTCAGACCACTCTTTCGTTTGCTGGGCTACAATTTCCTTCACCTGCAGGACAGCACACTTCTTACACTCTTTTCTGTGTCCAAGTGATTTTTTAACACATTTTAGAAATGCTGCCAATTAAAAAATATGAACATAAAAACTATCATTATATATGGCATGTCGCATCTTCCTTTTCACAATCTCCCATAGATTTTCTATAGTGTTAAGTTCAGGTGATACCATGGTCCATAAACCAGGTACTTGTAGCTTTAGCACTGTGTGCAGGTACGAAGTCCTGTTGGAAAATTAAATGAGCATCGAACAAAAGTTGGTCAGCAGCAGGAAGTATAAACTTCCTGGTAGACAGCTGCATTGACCTTGGACCTCAGAAAACAGAGTGGACCAACACCATCAGATGACATGTCTCCCCAAACCATCACTTTCTTTGGAAACTTTGAACTAGACCTCAAGTGACGTGGATTCTCTTCTCTTCCTCCAGACTCTGATACCTTGATTTTCAAAGGAAATTTAAAATTTACTCTTATCAGAGAACTTAACTTTTGACCACTCAGTAGCAGTCCAGTCCCTTTCGTCTTTAGTCGCTTCTGACACTGCCTTTTGTTCAAGAGTGGTTTGACACAAGCCACATGTCACATGTCTTGATACGTCTTGCATATGTCTGTTCTTGGTGGTTCTTGAAGCACGGACTCCAGCAGCAGTCCAGTCTTTGTGAATCTCCCCCACATTTTTGAATGGGTTTTGTTTCACAATCCTCTCCAGAATGTGATTATCCCTATTGCTTGTACACTATTTTCTTTTCCTTCTCTTTTCCTCTGTATTAATGTTCATGGACACAGAGCTCTGTAAACAGCTGACCGTTTTAGCAATGACCTTTTGTGTCTTGCCATGCTTGTGCAAATATCAGTGGTTGTCTTTTGGACAACTGGCTAGTCAGCAGTTTTCCTTACGATTGTTGAGCCTACAGAACTAGATTTAATGGCTGTTGCAGGTGTTTTGAGTAAATTAGCTGATTAGAGTGTGGCACCAGGTGTCTTCAATATTGCACCTTTTCACAATATGCTAATTATCTGAGATATTGAATTTGGGTTTTTTATTAGTTGTTAGTTATAAATCATCACAACAAAAGAAATTAACACTTTGAAATATACCAGTCTGTGTGTAATGAATGAGTATAATATAAAAGTTTCACTTTTTGAATAGAATTATAGAAATACATTTTTTTTATCATATTCTAATTTTATGACCCACACCTGTATTATAACATCCACCCATTGGTTAGGATATTTTTGTACATTAACTTATTCCTTCATTCATTCATTGTGTTTTCAGATGGAACACTTTTTTGCCCTGCACCCAAATGCTGGTGCTGGAGAGA
>JAOUQT010000031.1:279200-297841 GCA_025769995.1 Xyliphius kryptos
AAGGAGGCCCTACACCATATTAATAAATTATTGTGGTCTAAAACCAAGTGTTTCAGTTTCATTGTCTAACCCCTGTATATACAGTAGTAGTTGGCTGTAGAATAACTGATTATGATATAACACATACCTACATTGATTTACTGGCTGAAAATGGCTGAATTACAATGATTTTACAAAAACTTAAGCCTTCTGATCAATGGGAAACTGGTATACACATTTGTTTCCCTGGGCAAATAACAGTGGATAAGTACTGTGTACAGTCTGCTAAAAACATCCCAAAGTCAAAATTCATAGTGTCCACATGATTGTGTGGTATGTTTGGCTTTAATTTAGTTTCTTCCATTTATCTTTTATGGAATGCACTGTGACAATCCTAATAGGATTAATCCTGATCCTAATCCTGTTGCTCTTCTGCCATTCCTTACCTAACATTTCATGCCTGAATCAGTCCTAACTGATTTTTTATGATTATATCAGCAAATCTTTGTTATTGAAATATCAAAATAATTTCCCACATACTACTTTGTATTCCAGAAACATTTATATATTTCCTATTTTTTCTTCTATTTTTGTGTCTCTCTAGGCTGCGGGCTTGAGTTCCTGCTGGTTCTCTGTGGGTTGGAGCTGTCCTGGACTTGCCCACGCCACTGCATCTGCTACTCTGCTCCCAGCACTGTCAGTTGCCAGGCCCACAACTTTCTGTCTGTTCCTGAAGGCATTCCCCCCCACAGTGAGCGCATCTTTCTCCAGAATAACAAAATCCACCAGTTACTAAAGGGCCACTTCAGTCCCACTACAGTAACGTTGTGGATCTACTCCAACAATATCACTTATATTGAGCCCTCCACCTTTCAGGGGTTCACCCTGTTGGAGGAGCTAGATCTGGGAGACAACCGCTACCTGCGGTCTTTATCTCCAGAGACCTTTCATGGGCTTGGCCGTCTTCATGCCCTCCACCTGTACCGCTGTGGCTTGAGTGCATTGCCTAATAACATCTTCCAAGGCCTTCGCAATCTGCAGTACTTATATCTACAGGTAAGTCTCCTTATTGCCATTATAGTTGTGTTTACATATGTGTTTATGTTTGTGGTATATAGTTAACTCATTTTTTCTCTAAAGGATAACCACTTGGAGTACCTGCAGGATAACATCTTTGTGGACTTACACAACCTAAGTCATTTGTTTCTTCATGGTAACCGCCTGTGGAGCTTGCATCAGAACACCTTCCGTGGGCTGCATGCTCTTGACCGGCTGCTGCTGCATCACAACCAGCTGCAGTGGGTGGACCGGCTTGGTTTTCATGACCTCAAGCGCCTCACTACACTATATCTTTTTAACAACTCCCTGGCAGAGCTATCTGGTGAGTGCCTGGCTATGCTGGGTGCTTTGGAATACCTTCGTCTCAATGACAACCCCTGGGAATGTGACTGCAAAGCATTATCTCTTTGGGACTGGCTTAAGAGGTTCCGTGGCTCCACATCTTCAGTGGGCTGTGTAGCACCAGCCAATCTAGCAGGAAAGGACCTAAAGCAATTGAAGAAAGAGGACTTCCCCAATTGCTCTGGATCAGAGTCCCTGCACCAAAGCAAGACCAAATTATGGGCTGAAACAGATAAGGTCTCACTGAAGCAAGAGCCTCAACCTGCTCAACCTCCTCAAATACACCCCCACCACCCCCAACTTGGTGAAACATTCTCCTCTCTGCCCACACCTTTGCCTCAACCTCCCCCTGCAATTAATGGAGTTCTGGCAGGAACAGACGATTCCCCAAATTCTGTTACGCCTCAGAGGCCTGGTCGTTCTCGGAACTGCACACGCCAGCGGACCAGGAGCGGCAAAGGAAAGGGTCACAACGAGGTACATATTTCCAAGGAATTGGCAGACAAAGAATTTTCCTCATCTGACTTCACTGGGAAATATGATCACACATCTTCTGATGGTTTGACCACACGGAGAAAAAATAAATGTAGTCCCCGGACTAATATTCGCACTCCAAGTGGGGTCCAGCAAGCCACCAACATAGGCAATTCCCAATTGCTTCACCTCTCTCAGCCTAGCATTGTGGGTGTCCTTGTGCTACTAAGTGCTAGATTCATCATACAATGAACGTGATGCTAGTGCATTTTAATTAAATAAAATAAAAACAGTGCAGTTCTCAGAAACACTCTAGCTCCAGCCTTCAAAGGCCTCTTTACAAAAGTGTCTGTGTATGAAGTTGCGTGTGTATGTTTTGAATTTGGGAAAAAATTGTGCGTATGTTTAATAATGTGTAAAATACTGTTTTTGGTCTTTGACAGTTAGACACTAAAATAGACACATGCTAAAACACCATATACACACGTAGATACATAAGAGTAAACATCAGCTCTAGTTTGAGCATGATTAGGAAATATTGGATTGAAGAGACAAAGTACAGGCAGCCCAAATATGTTTTCACTGCCATTATTGCCAAAATATTCTCATTTACATACGGATCAGTACCCTAAAGAAAACTGAGAGCTAAACAGTGAGACATGCAGATGGAATATACCACGCTATTGATATGCAGGGATAGATATATAAAATGGTATAATTATAAAATAACTAAATATTACACATCCATCATATTTTTTGTGAATGTTACTCTTACACATAACTGCCTCAATATTCTGAAATATACAGTACATGTCATGTATTCTCTCAATCCCCACAAACAGTGTGCTGATTATGGAAAGAATCATTGAGAATGATACAATGAAAAACAACATACAGCAAATTAGCTATTTTACATATCAGGACAAAAATAATAAAAATGTCTGGTCCTTAGAAGCTTCAGATGAACAGATTGGGGTTTAATTTTTGTTTTGTCATCTGAACATGGTCTGAACGTTTTACTGAAACATCCACTCATGGAAAGACTGACACTTAATCCTTCTCACTGTAGAATGACAGACTTCAACTGTATTGTATATGGCTTCATATTCCTGCCAAGGGCTTTTCCTTTTGGCATTGGTTTAAACACATCTGAATGCTTTAGAGCAGCAAACTGTCAAAACTTCCATTTAATGTTACTTCTATCCTACTTTATACAATGGAACATTATCGCAAGCAGCTTTATACAAATTATATTCAGGATATACTCATCATGTCTATGTCTTTCTTTTTGTCCCTAATGAGCTGATGAAGACAGTGGAAATAAAGAATGTACTGACATGATGAGAGAAACATACATTAAGAGGAACAAGACTCAAAAGGGAATCCCATCCTCATTTGGATGATAACAGGTCCAACAGTCTGTAGGAATAGTCTGTAAATGTGTGTAATGGTGAGAGTGTGTCAGTCGATAGAGATATAATATTGATGTTTAATAGAGATGTTCACGTTTTCTGCTGATAAGTTAATCAAGAGCATTTGATTATAAGAACCTGGCTGCTACTGCATTAGCAGGTGTACTTAGACACATGGCCTCACTTTTGTAGCTTCATATTTGGTAAATAAATAATGGCATGGTATTTGTTTTGCTGTAAAGTGGTATGTAACCCATTTTAAAACTGCCAAAGGACCAGATGCTTTTATTATGATGTGATAGGTAAAAGTATACCATAATTTCCATTGTATCTGTCGGTGTTTTAACCATATATTATGAAAACCTAATATAGTGCAGGTTCATTTGTGCGACCAAAACAGCAATGTCCTGGACTTCCAAGACAATTTGTCCTTTTTTATGTTCTTCAAACCAGTTCTGATTGGGTTCTGTAGATCATTGTGCTGAAAGAGGCAACTGCTATTAGGAAATGTTGTTATTAAGGGGTGTAGTTGATCTGCAACAATGTTCAGATAGGTACTAAACATGGTAGGAACACTTCTGTCATTTTAGACATGTTCTGACCCAGTTATTTAGCTGCCTCTATTTGGCACTTGTGAAAGTCTTGCAGATCCCAATACTTTAAATTTTCTTGTTTACAACATATAAACTGTTTACTGCCTCCCACCCAAGGATCTGCCCCTGTAACCAGAATAAGTCACCTCAATTCTCAGAGGTTTTTAATGTCATGGCTGATATTGATACAAATATTTATTCAAGAATTGTCTTTGTCATTTGCTTATTTGCTTATTTTCCCCCAACAGCACATTATAGAGCCTGTTATAACAAGCTGCTACATATGTATGTGTGTGTGTGTGTGTGTGTCTAAGATTTATCTGAAAATATAAGAGATGTATTTGTTTAATGTCTTCTGTATTTGTTTGATTTGCCTGAGCTGGGAACTAGTGATGACCTGCTAATGGGTATCAAAACAGGAAATGCCCAAAGCAGACCAAAACCACAAATTGCTAATGTCCCTCTGAACTGCCTATAAAAATGAACAACTTTCACCCTCAGACGGGTGTGAAATCAACTCAACAATACTAAGAAGAAACAGGAAATATTCCTTCAAGTAACTTTATGTAATGTATAATAGTGATTTAACTTACCAAGGCCAAAAAAGGCACTTTGGAGCCATAGGACAAAAACCTGGAGTCCCAAGGAATTAATATTTGTCTGTGCTGGACAGAGGTAAAAGCCTTGGAAAAGTTGGGAATTGTGGACAGACCAAAAAGAGTGTAAGGATGGTCACTCTGCAGTTACAGGTCCAGGGAATAGCTGGAGAATTGTGCCTCCTCTGCCGAGAATCTCTTTGTAAAATACAATATACTTTAAACACCTTTGTGGGCCAGTAGATGGGCTTGTGACTAAGATCATATTGGTTCCATGGCAATCACCATGAATGATTGACATTTATGATGACAACAGGGTTTTTACTTCTCAAGCAGAGAAGTACCTTTCTTCACAATTTCATTTTCTCTTTTTTTTTTGGTTTGTACATGATTTAGAGTCCATTTTCAGAGAAACATCACACTCCATTTTTCTTCACTGTACCCCATTCTCAATCTCTCTCACTCACTCGCGCTCTCTCTCTCTCTCTCTCTCTCTAGCATTACAACACCCTAGATAATCAATGGTTTAACAAGATAATACAAAAATAATTGTTTATAAAGATATTAAAATCTATATGTTCTTATTTTACAAAGTGTGTCAATATTTCTTTTATTATTCCGAAAGCTGGTCACTGACAAAGTAAAGAACATTTTGACCTATCGGCTGTCAGCAAGATTTTTTCAGAACAATCGAGATATCTGGTTTACGCAAGTCTATGTATATATGTGCGTGTGTGTGTGTGTGTGTGTGTGTGTGTGTGAACCAGATCCAAAGCACAAAAGCTCAAATATATATCATGTAATGGGCTTCCATACATCATTTTCAAAGCACCATATTAAGTTGATCATTACAGTTCTGTCCCACTATGATGGGAATTGATTCTAAACTAAATAGTAATTTTTATATAGTAATGTGGGGGAAAGCTAGTTTTCCGCATGACAGAGAAAGGATATAATATTACTTATGAATTCTTGTTGGATATTACATAAGAAGTTACATAAGAAACTATATGGGGCTGTCTTTCTCTGTCTTTGTGCAAAAAGTTTACATTATGGTTCTAATGTGGTTAGGTAAATAAACAGCATCCTTGTTACCTTTTACAATCCAGTTTTGAGTATGCATATGAAGGAAAAATTATCTGTACTCTGGCTGTAGAATTTAATTTAATTTAATTACATTTCATAAAAGAAAAGTAAATATATAATTTTCTACATAATCCCAATGCATTTCAATACACTTGGTTTATCAGTCAACAAGCATTCATGGCTGAGAAGTGAGCCATGAATGCACCGCTGTCTTCATGTCTTCCTCAGGTACGAATCTTCTTAAACTGTAAATTTGCCACATAATCCACTGTCACTTGTCTATCCAACAGAATCAGTTCACTTTCCTTTACCTTCTCTATTCTCATACACACTTCTTCACCACAAAACCCTTTCAAATCAAAGTTTTTGATATAATATAACAAAACCCTTAGACAACTCAAAAAGTAATCACTACACACTACTCTTCTTTCATGCATATCACAAATCAACTGACATAACACATTCATATCTGCACAGCAATGACTGGGGAGGACAGCAATCCATGAAGAAATCACTGAGAAGACAGTTCAGTACCCAGAAGTTTTAATTTAAGTGAGTCAAAAATGATCTGCACTGTAGCATTCTGGCTGAAGAACCAGAATGATGTCATTTTTTATTCACCCTTGTATAAGTGAACTTTAAAGACACAAACCTCCACCATGTCAGGACTTTCTGTACTCCAGGATAGTAAGTGTGCAACTAAGTCAGTTCATTTGTGCCTCACCTCGCACTTCACTTCATGATAATAAGCTCTACAGTTTTTACATAATCCTGCTGCAAGCCAAATCGTCTCAGCAGAGCTAATAATTATCAGTCTTCTAAGTGAATTAGATATCTGTAAAACATAATAAAGTAGTGACAACCAAGTAACAGTCATGCATTTGAAGTCTTTACACATTGAACAGATTTTATACTAAAACATACAAACATACTGGCCCTATATGAATTGCATAAACTGAAATTTGAATAGTGATCAAATGGTCTGATCTGTCTATAACCTGCAGCGTCGGGTCTTAGTGTGCCCAGGACCGAGGACATCAAAACGTCCACTGTCAGAGTTACAGCGGTTTAAATAAAATAAACTTCGTTCGAGTGAATAGCATTTTTATTTCTCTTTCCCAGAGTCTTTCGCTGGAACATTGGTTTTGATGTTAAAATAGACACTGATTGGGATGCCATTCTATTGCACAACATCATGCACACACAGGTTCACAGCTAAGGGCTTATTAAGGACGAACAATCCAGCTATTAATATGTATCTGGGAGGTGTGAAGAAGCCCAAGAAGAAATCATAATGAACACAGTATAACATCCAAACGCAGCATATGCATTAATCAAAACTTAGTTTTGTGCTTTTCCTCACACACACACAATTGCCAAAATATAAAAAATACTGTATATAGCTAGCTTTGTATGTTTAGACGCAAATTACCTAACCATGATTATAAGTCTTCTATTATTGGACCTTGGCAATTTTCTAATAATAACATATGAATGTTCACCCACTAACACCAAACTGAGATAAAACTCCTTACTAATTAGACAGAGCTGAACAAGACAAATGCAAGGTGTCAATGTGTATGGAAACATTTGAAGTTGTTGGGGCTGTGATATGAGAGATGCACACTACTGGTAATGCTGCTCAGAGCTGAGCTGACGGCTAAACTGTAATGCTGTCAAAGCTGTCAGGAAGAAAAAGCAGCTTTAGCAAGAACTCGGCTCCTGTGCTCACATATTGATTCTAAATGATATTTTATTTGTCACATGCATAGTCAGACATGGTACAGCATGCAATAAAATGCTTGTTAAAGGACAGCTGCAGTACAATGTCCCTGGGGGCAAGGGTCCTGCTTAAGTACCCATCAATGGCAGCTTCTGAGACTTGAACCTCCGCCCCTCCGATCAGTGAGCCAGAGCCTTTTAACCATTGAACTATTTCTCTGCTAACATAGGCTGAATGTATTTATAAAGAAGAATGTATTACCTTGCAGTTGCTAACTACATGCAATACTAGACAAAGTAGTAAAGAAAAAGGGCAGACAGGGAATAGATTGAGGGAGATGGGAATTACCCTGGGGCACAGTGGAAGTTTTGGAGAATGAAACTGCTAATAATGGAGACACCAAAGGATTCTGAACAACTGCAATAGAGTTTTATTTTAATTCCATCATGACATGTATGTGAAAAAATCTATCATTTGCATTAAAAAAAGCTTATCAAGAAGTTTAAGGAAGAACTGAGCATGCACTGGTTTTCTCAGCTGTATGAGTTTGATGATTAATTAAAAAGTGTGCACTTAGACAATTAAAAAGGTAAGCAAAATAAAGAGAGAGAGAGAGAGAGAGAGAGAGGGAGAGAGAAAGAGTGTGATAGAGCAAATAAGGAGAACATGATAATTAACAGTGAAAATAATAAATAACAATGCACCATAGCACCTGGCTCTTGAGAAAGCCCTCCCCACCTCTCCAACATTCTTTTGCATCTCCTCCAAGTCCCTCTCTCCCCGATCAATCACAAACTAATATTGCATCTCTCTATAGAAGCCCTTCAGTCTCTATGCAGTGCTTTTTACACAGTTTATTTATTTAGCCTGAAAATCCTATCAGTACACTTACAACACATCATTCCCTCCAGCTGAGCTGTCTGCATATAAACATCTAGGATAAGGTTTTATCACTCTTCTCCAAACCTCTGCCTTGGCTGTAATCTTTAGTTCCTGAAGTAAAAGACTCCCACACAGAAAATAAATATTACTCACGAGTACTTAAGGGTAGAGTCATCAAACTATCTTGAAAAAATACTTTAAGCACATATATATAAGACCACAATAATGTATTAGTATGGTGTAGTTCCTCCTTTTGTGGCCAATACAACGTCAATTTGTCTTGGTAATGACACATACAAGTCTTGCACAGTGGTCAGAGGGATTTTAAGCCATTCTTCTTGCAGGATAGTGGCCGGATCACTACGTGATGCTGGTGGAGGAAAAAAACGTTTCCTGACTTGCTCCTCCAAAACACCCCAAAGTGGCTCTTGATACATCACAAACAATTTGTCCTCTTTTGAACGTCCCGACTCAACCCAAAATGGCAGAACACCACAATATAATAGAATATGAATACGCTGTACAAAATTATGCATACTCCCTTTGTATTCACTGTTGCGAATACACAGCTGTCACAAGCCACACTGTCCATACTCTCCACAGAATAGCACTGAATAAATGAATAGGACAAAGCAGATAGAGTTCATGTTACTTAATCCTTTGTGAGCCACAACAAATATCAGCATGAGGACTGTGCAATGTTCTGGTCAATATGGCTGTAGCAGCTGGTCTTGGCTTCATAAAGATATAGGGTCTGTTTTTCTGGAATTATTCTGGAACGCTATGAGGTGAAAAATTAATCGAACAAAATAATTGGCAGCGAATCATGTGCTACTGCTTCACATGCAGTTAGTTATCATATTCACTCTCAGCTACACTGATTCGTAATTTAGTTATTAAGTTAACAATGACACCATTTTTAAAAAATATTTTAGGATATTCAGGACTCCCCCCCCTCCTAGTGACAAGACAATAAAATTAAAATCCATCTGCCAGACTGTGGACTTTTCTTTCAAACAGGGAAACATGATGTCCGTTTGCATGCTGGCTATTAACTCACGTGATGAGGTTTGAGTGATCCCACGTGATCCCCTGAAGTGCCCCATACTCAGACGCATGTATTATTAGTGGCATGTAATTTATCCTACAACGGGCCCATGTACAGACCAGCCCACTAGACTGCTGCTGTTGTTTAGTGCTAGAATTAGTATGCATGCACCCAAAATGGCAGAACAAAGACCAAAAACTAATTCTGTCAATCTTTTTACACAGAGTATGCGATGCACCTTAGGCATATGAGCAAAAAATAATATTGCCATCACGGCATCCAAATAATTTTAGAATGAGATAACACATGTAAACACAAGATAACAAAAATTCATATCTTTGATGAATCATTTAATTTAATAAATATAATAACATTTTGTTATGACTAAAACTCCTGGGGAAAAATATTTCAAATCCTTCCCCATCTAACAAGACAGGAGAGAGGGAGACATGTATAGAGTAACAGCTGTGATACATTAATTAGAAATGACTTTCCTTGTGTGTGCAGTAAATACCCAAAGGGGATAAGGCTGAATCTGTGTGTATGTACATGTCTCCATTGTGTAGTTGTGAGGACCAACCCTTGTTAGCCTACCAGCATTGAGGGACATTTTCTGAGGACATTTCGCCTTGTCTAGAAAAGTTTTTTTTTTAACAAAGAATGAAAACATTTAAAATAGCAAGCATGTTATTAATACTATGGTAAGGTCAGAGTAGGGTTAGATTTATTTAGCTGCATTAATAATTATGACAATGGATGGTCTTTACAACTATAGAGAGGGCAATATTATATAAATATCCCTTCCTACATGCTTAGTCATACAGGTGCTCAGAAAATTAGAATATCAAGGAAAAAGTTGATTTATTTCAGTAATTCCATTCAAAAAGGTGAAAAAGCACCCAATACTTGGGAGGTTCCCTTTGCCCGAATTACTGCAGCAATGCAGCGTGGCATGAAGTGAATCAGTCTGGGGCACTGCTCACATTGTTATGAGATCCAAGGTTGTGCCGATAGTGGTCTTCAGCTGTACAGCGTTGTTGGGTTCTGGCGTGTCACATCTTACCCCATTTTCAATAGTGTTAAGGTTAGGTGAGTTTGCTGACCAATTAAGAACAGGGATACCATGGTCCCCTGGGACCAAGGTGCCAAGTACTGTTGGAAAATTAAATCAGCATCTCCCAAAAGTTGGTAAGCAGCAGAAAGCATGAGGTGTGCTAAGACTTCCTGGTGGACTGCTGCATTGACCTTGGACCTCAGAAAACAGAGTGGACCAACACCAGCAGATGACATGACTCACCAAACCATCACTGACTGTGGAAACTTTAAACTAGACCTCAAGCGGCATGGATTCTGGGCCTCTCCTCTCTTTCTCCAGACTAAAATACCTTGATTTCCAAAGTAAATTCAAACTTTACTTTCATCAGAGAACTTAACTTTGGACCACGCAGAAGCAGTCCAGTCCCTTTTGCCTTTAGACGCTTATGATGCTGTCTTTTGTTCAAAAGTGGCTTGACACAAGAAAGCTGAAACCCATGCCTTGCTTACGTCTCCAGCGGCAGTTCAGTCTTTGTGAATCTCCCCCACATTTTTGCATTGAGTTGTGGCCATGTGATTTGCTGATTAGTGATTTATTTGTGCTATAAGGCAACTGAACAGATGTACCTTATAAAGTGGCCAGTGAACTAAACACATATACAATGTTGGAAGTAAGACACTATTTCTTAAAACATATAAGGTCATTTTAACTTAATGGCAGCAAAGCATCTTTAAAAAATTGTGAAAGGACCATGTTTACCATTGTGTGGAATCCCCTCTCCTTTTCGGTAAATGTCTGGGAAATGGGAATGGTTGCTGAAGTATCAGGGGAAGAATGTCCTCCAATAAAAAAAAGCTAAAATATAGAATGTCTCACTTTTTAACATGTTATATGTATAGAATATGTTGACATCCTGAAGCTCACCTTAAATTTGGTGTCAGTGACTCATCTGAGGAAGTTGAGACAGTTATAATGATACATCAGACAAGAACTGGGCAACATTTCTTTCCCAAAACTCCAGCAACTTTTCTCTTCACTTCCCAGACATTTTGAGAAAAGAAGAGGGGATGCCACACAATGATAAATATAAGCCTTTCACAACTTTAGGATACTTTGTTGCCATTAAGTTCAAAATAAGCTCATATCTTCTATTGTGAATAAAACCTGAGATTTGCTAATCTGTGAATTCCATTTGTATTTAAATTCAGCTCAGCATGACAACTAGTATTTCAGTACTATGTGACTTCTAATTACAACTGTACATTATTAGGCTTTTTGTAGCAGATAATTATTATAGACCAGTATATATTCAATAAAGTACATCACATATAGAGGTTAAGTGATACTTAGACACGTACCCTAGACAAGACATTGTTATTAGGCTTTACAAATCAAATATGCATGTTTACACTTCACACTAAAATCACACTTCAATCCTAAAATTAATAGCCATGTGTTATTTAATAAATACCTTTGCTTTGTGATCTGCTGTGAGGGTCTCGACTTTCATTGCAATCTCCTTCTTTAACTCGGAGCAATTGCTTTCTCTGAAGTGAAGAAAATGGGGAAAATAACTGTTTCTCTGTGTTTAAGGAATTTCCTTCTTAAACATTTTTTATTTAGTAAGTAAAATTACCCCTTCTTCTTTATCGCTTTCTCTAGCACCTTGTCCAGTGAAAATTTCTCTTTGTCATGCTGAGCCACCATCTTGTCCACTTGAGTACAATGAGATTTTTGCATGGCATTGAGGTCCTGGACAAAAGAAAAAGTTTGTAAGGGTGGTCCATTTATATGGATACACTTAAATAAAATGGGAATGGTTGGTGATATTAACCTTCTGTTTGTGGCACATTAGTATATGGAAGGGGGAAAATATTTCGAGATAGGTGGTAACCATGGCGGCCATTTTAAACTCAGCCATTTAGCATCCAACTTTAGTTTTTTCAATGGGAAGAGGGTCATGTGACACATCAAACTTTTTGAGAATTACACAAAAAAACAATAGTGGTATTAAGTTAACTTTATTCTTTCATGAGTTATTTCTCTATGTGACACTTATTCTTTAACAACCAGCATGATACTACTCCTGGTTTGCTTGATAGCCAAACCCTTCTTGAGACTTACAGAGAAGTTATTTTTTAGTTTATGCTAACACTTGTGTATGGGATTTTGATTACTTTACTGATCCCCGGTGAAAAATTGTTCTCCGCATTTAACTAATCCGGGTGTGAACACCCAGATCAGTGTGCTGCCCCATTGAGGCGCACGGGGAGCAGTTTCGGGGTTGGGTGCCTTGATCAACGGCACATTAGCCATGACTTGCCTAGAGTGGGAATCGTACCGGTGATCTCTTGTTCCCAGCCCTCTGCCCTATCCATTTATCTGACCCCATGTTGCCCATGTAGGTAGGGCTTCTTCTTCATACTTAACGTTTTGTGGCCACAAGAGAGTGTCCAAACAAGGCTCATTTGCAGTGACACCAGGCAGTTCTGGTCACCAGGTTCTCACCTACAAGCTTACACCTCTTAGGACTGACTCTAAAAATGAGGCCCCGGTTTCCCTATTTTATGAGTGGTGCCTTTTTCTTGACGTAGATTATCCATAGAGGAATTCTGAATGACTTTTGTCTGGTTCTTTCTTGGGTGACCCAACCAGGTTGCATAGTTCACTGCTCCCAAAGTCGACGGAGCACAAATAAATGTCTATCAGGATATAGTTTTTACTGAAATATTTTCCAAAAATCATTAATAATAATACAGCTCATTAATTTATACTCAATACACAAGAATTTGTAGACACATTTCAATTGTGGTACAAGCAGAATACTTGCCTTTGCATGCCTTTTCTTCAAAGTGTTTAGCTCTTTCTGCTGCTTCTTTATCAGTTTAACATAGGTCTGGGAAGAGGATCAGAGTAATTTTTGTTAAAATTATTATTATTATTATTATTATTATTATTATTATTATTATTATTATTATTATTATTATTTTAAGACAGTCTAATCAATATCACCTTCATCTGTTTCAGGTCCTCAATAGTCACCTGGTTCACTAGAGCAGAATCTGTATAAAAATAGGCATCATGCACAATAGAGGTTTAAAATGTTGATTTCCAGTGATCTACGTTCAGTGAAACAATTTGATTTAACCAGCATTCATTTTGAAATGTACGATTTAAATAATTAAATTCTTCTCTGTTTGAAAGGTATAAATATTGTGTCTGGACACCACAATATCAGAAACATATTTGTGTTATCATTTGATTAATTTAAATGAAACTGTGCATTTATTTTTAAAGAGTTAAAATCTGAACCTTTCTTGTTTTCAGAGCTGTTGTTCTGAGCGCTGCTGTAGTTTTGACCCACGTCTGAGCTGGTCTGAGGTGTCACGTTTGCCTTCACCTGGTTCACTTTGCCCTTTTTATCGTTCTTGGACATTTCATTAGGCACATCTGCAATGTCACTCTACATCAAGGCAACATTAATGAGAACCAGAGACATGATTTTGAAACCTTACTATACAGGCTTGAGAAATAGTTAAAGCAGCAGTGCATCGTGTGTCTGTATGAGCATACCGTTTCAATGCCAAGAGCTCTCATCTGATCGGCTCTTTTCTCTGCTATGGAAAGGAACTTCTTTGGGTCTGAGAGAGCATCCACAATAGCTAGAGGACAAACACAGAGAAAAATGATTTTGTTAGGGCATGTTCAAAAATGAAACACATACAACTGAACTAAACAAATTGTAAAATTGCATTAGAAAAAAGTAACAAAAATGCTATAAATTCAGTAATATTTATTTTGTTATTAGAGGGTATTGTCTTCTGTTGTTTTCAGCCAGCACTATCATGAATAAATTGTGCACTTCATTAGAGACAGAACATCACAAAGCCTCCAGGTGAAAGAGAGAAAATAACCACAAGCGCACACACACACACACACTCAACAATCCTCTCACAACTCTTAGCAGTGGAAGAGGACTAACTTTCCATTCACTACATGGTAATCAAACACACATATTCCTGTATGCTATTAAAACATCTCAAAGGACAAGCTAAATCATGAGTCTCCGCTGCTGGCTGAAAGAACAAAGAGGAAAATCCAAGCATGGACTGTATACATTAGCAGATATTCACTTTAGGCTTTTAACAGGCACATTTAGGAAACAGTTCAACAATAATTCAGTGTTTAATTTAATAATAAAAAGTTAAATTGTGTCAAATATGATTAAGAAATTATATATTGTGCTGCAACCTGTCCTGTGTATTTTTTTTTGTGTAAATAATGCAGGGGTGTCCAAACTACGGCCTGGAAACAATGATATATTTTCAACTAGCAATTTTCAAAAACATATTAGAATATGGCCCAGACATAAGGAGTGCACCTGCATTGCAATTCTTAGTCTTAAACACTAGCTGTTTTAAAAGAGCTTGTTTCCAAGTACAAAATCCCAAAACAATTGCTATGCCACAGGCAACCAAAAATAGCAGATCCAAAAAATTTAATATAATGCACAAATGTTTAGATTCACTAAAACAATACTTTGTTTAAATTGTACCTGTTTAAATAATTTACCAATATATGCGTGAACTTTAAATACACTAGCGGTGGTATAATACTCCTAACCTGTAGCGAATGGCCCAGCCATTTCCTTATGCGGCCCATAGTAAATAAGATTTGTACTCGCCTGACATAATAAATGCTTAGATAAATGAATAAAGTAATTGACCAGTGTTTATTTTTAACAAAACCGATGATATAGCAGGGCCGGCTGTATTGTTCAAATAAACTTCTTTACTTCTTTATGACATCATTATAAAATGTAGTATTGAGAATATCTAGATTTAAAATTACTATATATTCAAGGTTGAAGCAAAACTTATCTGCAAAAATTATTTAAACTGAAATAAAACTTCTGTTGTCTGTGCATACTTTTAAATGTCTCAACTTTGCTGGTATACAGGGGAGAGCTCTAGGTTGGTTTCCTCTTACCTGAAAGACCGTTCATTTGCTGTTCAATTGGGTAAATGGACTTCTTTATTTGCCCCATCATCTATGTGTTATCAGAAGGCCTTAATCCTGGGTCCTGTTCTTTTCTCATTATATCTATCCTCTCTAAGAAATTCTTTTGGAATTTCTTACCATTGCTATACAGATGACACCCAGCTATATATTCCCATTAATTCTGGGGATAAACATTCTTTGGATAGGCTCTCTGAATGTATGAATATAATTAAACACTAATATAATTATATAAGCTTATCTATGAAGTAAATATTTAATACATAAATACATACTCTAATTAATACGCATTTTTCCTATAAAAATAGATTATATTTGCTAGACTTTTATCCGGTTTGAGCCCTGCACTAGCATGCTGTGTTTAGGGCCATTCGAGTCTCTGTGGTGAGAAACACACTCTCCCTGATCCAGTTCACTCCTACTAGGAAACCCTGAATTTCCCTTAACATGATTAAAATGATGTGCAGATAGCCATGTTACAGTATACTAAAGTTTATGTGTTATATATATATTCACTGACAAATTCGGGACTGCATACAAGGACTGTGTGAATCAATGGCTTGTCTATCCTAAATAATTAGAAAACCTACACTTTTTCTCCTGCTAAAATATCACATACTAAGTAGATTCTTCATGAACAGAAGGGCAGAAGAAGTCTACAGAGACGCCTAAAACATGAGCTCATAAAAACACACATCATCTGGATAGATTTAGGACATGGCTAGAGGGCAAAGATGTGCTCCAAATGAAGTCAGGACAAGTACAGTAGTATTTCAACGAAATACAAGTGCTGTCTGTTTGGCTGTTTAGATTTCCCTTAGCATATGGGATTAAGATGACATAATCAGCTAGTTTATTTTAAATAAATTTAGTTAATTACTTTATAGCTCGCTGTTTACACCACAAAATCCACCCGCACAATTCCCTAGACTACACCTTCTAAAACCAAATCCTTAAACCATAAACACTATTCAGGGGTGAGTTATAATTAAAAGTCCATTCTGCTTGACAGGCCATCAAACAATTACAAATGAGTACATTCTCTAAAGAAGGACAAACATAGGCACAAACACCCAATGTTTAAAAAGAGTGGCACAGGCAGGTGCTGCCTGCTGAGAAAAGCATAACAGTGTGTGGAGTGAGGTGTCACTTTTTTGGTTATTTTTCCCACTCAGGTGCTCAGTACACAAATTGTAAAGCATACTAAAGGACTATAATGTTAAAAGTAGCAAGAAAATGGTTCCGGATAGTGTAAGCATAGTGTACAAAGTGAAACAGATACAAACAAGCTACAAATAATGTACAATTTAATTTGGTGATGCAATAAGAAAGTGCACTTCCTGCAGACATTGCAAGTATGTTGCGCCAACGAATCCCTGCAATTATTGTATTTGTAGTGTTGGTATCATATGGATAATTTATGGCAGTATATAGCTCTTGGTTCGTTGAATTCAGATCTACAAGTAGCAATGACAGTGGACTTTTCTAAGTTGCTGTGGATAAACGTATCTGCTAAATGCCATAAATGTTAATGTACTGAAGCCATACTTAGCTTGCTTGTGAAGCAATTTAATATAGCGCTAGTCACTAACTGTTTCTTGAAGACCAATTTTACTACCAGAACATTGTGATACGTAATGTATGTGATACGTAATTTATTAATGCAGAATCCCAGTCATGCAGTGTAGATACAGATACATGTGACTGTAGTGCATGTGTGCTGTCTCCTCACCGCCAAAGCCATCAGGTACGTAGGTCTTGAGCACAATATTGCAGAAGATGGTGGGCAGAGACAGTGGTTTGTTACCCTCATTTCTTAAAGAGATGTGTCTATAACCAGCCTGCAGACCATCCAGTGGCAGGATCCTCTGGCCAATCAGCTTATTATTATCATCATATACTGCGATTCTCAACACAGCCAGTTCAGGTAGGATCACCTGGGGCCAGACAAAAGAAAACATAAAAAAATACAGACATAGAGATTTTTATCCATATTTATTAATTGCATTATTATGCAATAAGATTTCATATGTTTCATAGAATGTTAAAGAACTGTTGTAGGATCTGATAATATAACACTAGTCATAAAAGCAGCCCAAGGCACTTTTCAGTCTCAGCTGTTGGATGTAAGAAATCTTAAAGTGCTCTCTAAAGGGTCTTGTTTGCATGTGACCATTTCCTGCAGCTAGAGTATCATGACTATGTATGAATACAGATCATCTACATAACAATGCAGGTGCAAATACACCAGAGATGAATATAAAATGGATTTAAATCAGACCACCCAAACCACTAGGTCTGATATGCTAACTGGTTATAGAAACCTCTGTGATCTTAACATTATTAACAGTATGCACAGTCTTCTTAATATATAGAAGAAAATTTATTATGTACACTTTGCTAGTGAAATGTTGGGACCCCCATTTCCCTTTAGATACGCCTTATTACTTTGTGACATACTTTCAACAGCAATGGTATTCTGCATTCCTTGGTTGTAGTGAGTTGTTATTTGAGTTATATAGCTTTTTAATCATCATAAACCAGTCTGCCAATTCTTCTCTCCCATCAACAATATTTTCTCTTTATCGGACAATTCTCTGTAAGCCCTATAGATGGTTGTGCGTTAAAATCCCAGTAGATAAGCATTTTCTGAAATACTTAGACCAGCCCACTTGGCACCAACAACCATGCCATGTTCAAAGTCACTTAAATAATTTTTCTTCCTCATTCAGATGCTCGATTTGCAATTTAAAAAGTTGTCTTGACCACCTCTACATGCCTAAATGCAATAAGTTGTGCTCATGTGATTGGCTGATTAGATAGTTGTGCAATTGTACTTAATAAAGTGTCCAGTGAGTTTATGTCAACTATGTACAAAGTATAACAATATTAGAATTTATTTATTTATATTTATATATAAAATGTGCTAAGCTCTGCAAAAATTTAAAAAGCTACCAAGTAGCCTAGTTAGCCTCTCATTTTTTCTTCTAAATTTAAGAAAGGGTATACAAATGAGTGGGGGAGCAGAACCAATAAGAATCCAAAAATGTATCATTTCCTTATGGAACAGGAGGAGGTCTCTTTTTGGTAATGTCCTATTTAAAGTATGTTTTGATCATCCACGAGTGTACCGTTGCTGTTCTGATGAAGCGCAATGTGGAGTGGCATTTTCAGACTGTTCATTAAAACCAGGTTAACAACGACCGCCACCAGTACTGGCGGCAAGCAGGGTAAAAAACAGGTTGAAAAATTGGAAGACAAAATTAGAGAGGGCCGATTGAGATGATTTAGACATGTGCAGAGGAGGGACAGTGCATATATTGGTAGGAGGATGTTAGAAATGGAGCTGCCAGGTAGGAGGCAGAGAGGAAGACCAAAGAGGAGATATATGG
>JAOUQT010000031.1:321743-335377 GCA_025769995.1 Xyliphius kryptos
TCACACTCTGCTCTTACTGGTGCAATGTGCAATTAATGAAGATTGGCCACCAGGCTTGTCCAGTTTAGCCATGAAACTTCCCACACTAAAATGACAGGTGTTTGAGTTTCATTGTCTAACCCCTGTAAATCTGAGCAGCAATGTAGTGGCTTGCACTGCCGCCTCACAGCAAGAAGGTCATGTTCTCCCTGTGTCCGCGTTGGTTTCCTCTGAGTCCTCCAGTGTCCTCCCACAGTCTAAAAACATGAAGTAGGCTAATTCTTCTTCCCCTTTCAGCCTCTCCCTTTATCAGGGGTTGCCACAGCAAGCCAGTCATCATTGAGGACCTCACATCATTGATTTGTCAAATGTTTGACACCTGATGCCCTTCCTGACACAACTCTCACCATTTACCTGTCTTGGGAACGGCACTAGAAATACACTGGCTTGTGCTCTCTAATGGCTGGTTTATGAAGTAGGCTAATTGATGTATCTAAATTACCCTCACACCTGATACAAGATTGGCTCAGTGAGCTTATCCCTTATCAAACAGAGTACATCTGTGCAATCAACCATGACAAAGCCCTGATGACGTACATCTATATCTACACTATACTGGCAAAGGTATCCGCTCTCCTGACTTACCGTGCACATGAGTGTTTTCTGCAGAGATCATACCATATTACAACTATCAGCACATCTAGTTTGTAATGTAGCAACAGTACAGTTAGAGTGCGCTGATAAATGGAATAAGATACCGATTCCTGCAGACAGAGACATGTTAATTTACCTAGTAATGTTAAAAACATGTTGCGTGTTTTCCCTGCGTTCTCGAGGGTTTTCTCCGGGTGCTCCGGTTTCCTCCCACAGTCCAAATACATGCACGCTAGGTTAATTGGAAATGCTAAATTGTCACTATCTTGTGTATTGATATGTGACTTTGTGTATGATATGAGACTTGTGTATGAGTATGTGACCGTGTTCCCGTCATTAGAATAGACACTGGTGCTGAGTATGACGTTAAACAATAACAAAACAAAAATAAATAGTGTTACATATTATTTTAGCAGCCTGTATAGCTCAGTTGGTTAAGAGTGCACATGGGGAAAAAGCTAGGTGCATTAGTAACAGGGGTTCAACTCCCTGGTCTACAACATCTGACAAGACATTGGAATAATCAATCAGTTTATCTCTATCACACAGAGCACATCAATGCAGCCAGCCATTGCAAAGCAATAACGGTGGATGACACGACATACTATTTACACATCTACTACGATTATTCCTTGGTGTGTTAAGTTAAACATATCATTCAACTTTCTAATGGTTAATTATTGCTGGTATCTACTTTATGCCCACATAAAAATAGTTTTGTTTGACAGCCCTCACTGTTGGACCACGAAGCCAAGAAGCTTGTTAATAGCTAATAAAACCAGTTGGTCAAGGTGTAACCTCTTTTCATTTAAACAAAAGTGATATTTATATCCTTTTGACCACATATGTATAAAGTATGCAAATGCTTAATGACAAATGTGAATATTTGTGTGGTTTATAATGTCTGTGTTAGAACCATGCTGACATGTGATCATTGTGAACATTGCAGACAGGTAAACTGTTTCATATATTATCATGGCATTATATATTATTCTTTATAAAATCATTGAAAAGGAAAAAATGATCAACCTTTTTCTTGTTATCAGGATCTGATGCCTCCGACAGGTCAGTTGCATCTGCTTCCGTTGCCTCTGAAATCTCCAAAGTTTCATCATCAGGAATCTGAAAAAAAGCACATCAGGAGAAAAGACAGGACTGAAATAATGTACACTTTCACCCTGTGGTTATGTAAATGTTCAAAGAGAAGCACACCTTGTCTCGCTTGATACTGATTTCATGCGTGTCTTGTTCACTGGGCTCTTCTGAGGAGATGTTGTTGCGTGATTTAATCTCTAAATTGATGTCTTTACTGTCTGCTATTGAGAAAAGAGAATTAATATGTATCATTTTTGCAGCAAGATCTCTACATTCAATTATCTGAGCTCGACTAACAAACAGTGGAAACTTGTATATTGCCATTTCTCAGCTAGTTTTTGTAAAAAAAAGTTAAATTCTACCAATGTCATTAATTGAAAAAGACTATTCAGACGAATAAAATGTGCAAATATCAGCATCTGTGATGGCATGGAGATGTCAGCACCCACACCATGAATGTAAAATTACTATTCATGTGGAGACCTCATACTGGCATTTGCAGTGTCATGTCCATCAAGCATATGCCTATTTCATAAGGAATATGCCAAGCCTGACTTTGCTTTACTGAATTGCCTGCAGTCCAGACAATGTGACAATAGACAGAATGACCAGCTGACGGCTTGTTTAAAGCAAAAATTAAGGTTTTTGGGCAAATGGCAACAGTTACTAACACTAATTACCAAATTATAACAAAAAGTATTATAAAAAATTAGTTAAAATTAATAATTAAAAGTGGTAAACATCCCTCTGTTCTATTTTTTCCATTTATTTTAGGAATCAATATGTTCATATTTAACAAATAATATTAATTTAATCATTGAAAAGACTGAAAATATTTTATTTGAACTATTGTATTTTATACAACAGTTTAAGAGAATTAAAAATAAATCACAGATTTTTAATATTTATTACATACAGTGTTTAGTTATTTATTATAAAAGTATGTGCCACTATGTCATATTTTTGCACAATGCATAAAATAACGATAGAAGAAATTATGGCCTGCAATCTGTGTATATATATGAACTCCTGTCTTGTGCAGGAGCTGACCGTTCTCTATGTTTTCTTCATTTTCATCCTCTCCAGCCTGTACACTAATCTCTCCCGCCTCCATGTGTCTCTTAAATGACTCCAGTTGCTCTGTTTGGAAAGATACAAAATGTTGTTTCAAACAACATGAATGAATGTATCTGTTTCCATATGGACACAAAACCATGAGCTTTTTTAAGCAGTTTTCAATGATGCCGGAATATAAGCCCCAAACCACACTGGTACATACTCTGTTCCACTTCTGGTTTTAAGCGTTTGTTTTTTATGAGGATTTTTCTTTTGAGGTCATTAGGCGAAGGTAGGGAGCGTGCAGGTTCAATCTAAAAAGTAGAAACAAAAGTAATTTATAATGTCATCTTACATTAACAAACATAAAATATCAAATTCAAAAGCAGGAACAAATCACAGCAAATGACCTAAAATCCCTATTATCTCTATCTGCTATAGAAAGGTTTCTGCAGAAAACTGAAAAGCTTGGCTTAAAAAACTGTGGCTCTGCAATTGAAAAAGACAAAATAATCCACAATAGGCTGGAAGGTTTTGAGACAGAAAAGTCATAGTCATAGACTTCCAATGTAGAGCCCTAATAAATGTTCTATAAATGTACCATGGCACACACTCTAGGTCTTTGAATGATCGTGTGTGAGTGATGATTCAGATCACGTACTGGGAAGCCCTCCAGTGGCTGTTTGAGTAAAAGGTCTCCGAAGATATCTTCACAGTATTTTGCCATCTTATATTGCTGAGTTTTACTAAAAAAAAAAACACAACACAACATGCCATCAAACTGACGACAAAATGATATTATTAAGTGGATCAAAAGCACTGCATCTTACATTACGAAATTCATTGAAATATTCTAAGTATGTAGCATATACACTCTTGAAAATAATACAAAAATTAGAGATCACAAGCAATACTTACCTGCAGTGATTTTCAAATGAAAGAATAACAGGAAAGTCCGATGTCACAAACGCTGTCTCTTTAATAGCCTGTATAACATCCTGTAAAAAAAATATAATTATAATAAATATAGATGCAAGCTGCAATTCACATGGTCCGAGCAAACATGGCACAATCTGAGGAGTAAGGTAAAGATGAAAAGGTAGGACTGAAATTATAGCACATATAGTTTATTTACAGCATGCATACATGCATTTCTAGCATTAGCCTTAGCTATATCGCCACCTATGGGCCAATTGTGACTTGTGTCTAGAGGCTATTTAGCAAGTGTTTGCACGGGTTTTGTCCGGGTACTCCGGTTTTGCTCACCATTCTAAAGACATGCATGATTAGTTAATTGGTGTCTCTAAATTGCCCGTTAGTACCCCCGTTGGGGCAGTTGTAGGCTTGTGGTCAAGAAACCAGCCTGGCGACCGGAAGGTCCCTGGTTCGATTCCAAGTACTGACAAGTCATGGCTAAAGTGCCCTTGGGCGAGGCACCTAACCCCCAGTTGCACCCCAGGCGTTGTGCTGGCTGCTCACTGCTCCGAGCACGTGTACGCACTTCACCTGTGTGTGTGTATTTGTGTGTTTCACTGCATGGATAGGATAAATGCAGAGGACCAATACCGATGTGTGTAAACATATTGGCAAAATGTATCACTATGTAGTATAGAGAAAGTAACAGACTAACAGATGAGGTCAGACAGGAATCAGAGTGGAATATGATGTTTGCAGATGACATCATGACCTCTAGTGAGAGAAGGGAACAGCTAGAAGAGAACTTGGAAAGGTAGAGGTATGCTCTGGAAAGGGAAATTAAAATAAATTGTAGTAAGATAGAATACGTGTGTGAATTGAAGGAAGGTGGGTAGAACAGTCAGGCTACAGGAAGAGTTATACAGTCAGGCTATATACCTTTGTTTCAGGTCCCTATGGATCAAAAAACGTTATAATCTTAGCTCTAGGCCTTTGGTGGTGCGATTCAGGGGCACATACATGCTAGGCTTTGCTGTAGCGCCACCTATATGCTAAATGGGCTGGTGTTGAGCACCTGAGTATTGGGGGCAATACTAATCTTTCTATGCATTACTGTTTGAGCAGAAAAACCAATTAGGTTAACTAGACAGTGCAGTTCCTGCAGAAACTGCAATGTGTGTTGCGCTGCTGCATCCATGAGTACATATGTCAAAAACTTATATAGCACCTTTCACAAAACCCAAGGTCACTACAATTAATGTGAAAAAAGAAAAACATAAAGCAGCGCAGGAAGTAGAGGGAGGGTTCGAAGCATCGGCAGCATTATGGACATAGTTGACCAAAAAACCCATGCACTGTTGTCCAGCATCAGGGAGTAACAAGTTAGTAATTAGTTCATGGCTGCGTCAGTGTAAACCAAACCGGTGAAAAGCCACATTCATTGACCGATCATGTCCAGAGCCGACAAGAACACTGGTGCACATTCCTCCGAACACAAGGCAAACAGTGTTGGTCCACATGTGCCATAAATAGCCAAATCCAATAGCACACACAGAGAAAGATTTATCCTTAGCTGTAAAAGCAGTGCACGTTGGCGAAAAACCCAGATAATCGATTTAACCAACTTTCACCAGCCACGGCCCACAATGACAGAAAGATGAATAACCTAGAGTGTATTTTTTTATTTATTCAATTGGAATACAATTACCCATCACCCTGATGACCTTTGCCTGTAGCAAACAGTAATATATCTATGGCAGCCTCATATCTCAGAAATTGTAAATTGTCATGTCATGGTATACGCCTTTATCACCTCGCGATGGTTGGCCGCACAAATGAGACAAGACCCAATAATGCTGTAAGGGATAAATAGACTGACTGAGTGTCCCAATCTCTGATCAGCCCTGCTAGGCTAGGCTGGACCCAGCATACACGTCATCATGGAAAATGATGGATTTAAGAACAATGCTGCACTCCACAGTTCTGCTCCCCATGAGTGGACTTGTGATCATTCTTTGAAACTTCCTCTTTGACTGTACCGTCAAGGGTGACCCTGATAGGCACACAAGCTTCTGCACCAGGAATGGTAGCAAGCCCAGGAGAAGAGCTGTATATCTCTATAGCCTACAAACTCATAATTATGTAATTTTGTACATATATGGTATATAAAATTTGCATACATCATTTAGTTTATATAATTATTAATGACTTCAAAAATGTTGTTGCTTGCAACATTATATAAAGTATGAAATGTGAATGTGGTGGTTTGTGTGTGTGTATGTGGGTGTATTCTCACTTTGAACAGAATGTCAGTACACATGGCCTTTCCATGTGTAATAATTGGTTCTTGATCCTCTCCTTTTCCATCCCAGCAATCAAGCTCCACACACCTGAACACACAAATATTAAAGTTGGATACAAACCCAGAGCACAATGTGGCTTAGATTTCATCCTAAATTCAAACATAATTGTAGCCGACTGTTAAATTTGAGACTTCACAACACTGTTATTATCATACTTTTTTCTTTCGGCTTTATTTTATGCCAGATGCCCTTTTCTGAGAAAAGCTTCATACTTTTGGGACAAAGAATTTAGTATCTCCAATTCAGCTAGCATGCATGTATTTGGACAGTGGAGGCAAGCCAAGTACCTGGAGGAAACCAATATGAACACAAGGAGAACATGCAAATTTTTCCCTGTTTTTTTAACTCAGTTTTCAGAGTTATGAAGATAGTGACAGGTAGATCCGATGTAGTGGCAAGCCTCATTTTGCATTGTGCGTTTTTTATATGCTACATGTTTTACACCAGATGCCCTTCCTAAGGGGCTAAGAGGGGGACCTTCAATTTAGTAATTTATGTAACAAATGGTTAATGTAACTCCAAAACAATTCAACTACAAGATTAAGCATTAATACTACAACAGGGCAAAATATGGTTAGCCTGAATAAAGCACATTAACTTACACGATTTGTACATTTCACAACAAAATTTTTACATAGGCCAATAACACACTTTTTTTCTTCAATGTCACATAACAGTTATCAAAATTGAATAGTTTCTCTAAAAGTCAAGTTAAGAATAAAAATGTGCTGTTTGTTTATGCTACGATATACAGGTGTCTTGTCGAGTTGCTATACCTACCAAGGCATGATAAGTATCCGCTTGGCAAATGCGCAGCAATTTGCACGTACAGCAAGATAACAGGATTTTCTTTAATGAAACCTTCATTGGAAAGTAATCACTTTAGGTGTGGGGGAGTCTAAATAATTGTACTTTCTTAAAATCATTCAATCTTACAATCTTAATAGAATCTTACAGCTATCAATGTTGCCATACGGTCGCATATTCTGACAAAGCAGCACAACTTGACAAAACACCAACATACATATTTGTTACAATCATCCACTGACACCCCATAAAATCACACCTATCCGACAGGCAAACGTCAAACTAGCGAAGTGAATTGGTGGAGCTGCTGCATCGGAAATGGGTCAACTTGCATAGAGGATGTTCACCACATTGTGAGGTTTGTTCTCCAACGCCTGCTGTAATTAATTTAAAAAAGGTGGCCCAACCCATTATTAGCAAGTTGTTTCTAATCCAGTAATAGTTTAGTCTAAATAGAAAGTTAATAAATAAATTGAAATATTTAGGAGATTTCAATACAATTTCACCCCCTTGTGGACAGTCTAGGTAATTGTGATTAAGTTCGTAAACGTGAGTTTCAAACCTGGTCCAGATCCTGCCTTAAAATAAAAATGACACCTATAAAACATTGTGGAGTCATCCCACTTGGGAATGCATTAAACATTTTATAAGGTTAACCTACAACAGCATAATGCACATACACTGTATTGCCAAAAGTATTTGTTCACCCACCTTTTTACAAACATTTGTGAAAGAATGGGTCACTTTCTTAAGAGCTCAGTGAATTCTAACTGTGATTGGATGCCACCTGTGCAACAAACCCAGTTGTGAAATTTCCATGCTCCTATATATTCTATAGTCAACTATCAGCTGTATTATAAGAAATTGGAAGTGTTTTGGAATGACAGCAACTCAGCCACAAAGTGTTAAGACACGTATACTGAGGAAGCGGGGTCAGTGGATACTGATGCGCATAGTGCGAAGAGGTCATCAACTTTCTCCAGAGTTAATCACTGCAGACCTCCAAACTTCATTTATCGCTCAAGAGAAGTGCCCAGAGAGCTTCATGTAATGGGTTTCCATGGTCGGGCAGCTAAATATGTGAATCAAGGCAGGTGAGCGAATACTTTTGGCAATATAGTGTATATGTCAAACTCTGTCGTTGCTTTGCAAGCATTGGTTGCACAGATGTGTTTAATGGGATAGGGTTAATCTGACTGAGCATCTCAATCTCTTGTCAGCTATTGTCAAATCCATGTTTATAACTCTCCTAGCTTTTTCCAAACATGCATGATCTTCTAACTGAGCTATCAAGACTATCATAATGCACAAAATAAAGTAATAGTAAATGCAATATCCTGTGATAATAAACAATAAATATAAATGCAACACGTTTGTTTTTGCTCCCATTCCTTACTGAGCTGGACTCAACGTCTAATACTTTTGTACACAAAAGTATGTACACAAGAGGCCTTTTCCGCTTAAATATTGTTCTGAAATTTGTATATATCGGTGATGGCGAGCACTTCTCCCTTGTCGAGATCATCTGTTAAGTGGCATATCAAGATGATTTTTGCAATAAAAGGCCACAATAAAATGTGCAGTTTTACCACACAGCCTAATGCCACAGATGTTGCAATTCTGAGGGAGTGTGCAATTAGCATCTCTGCCTGGTTTTCTGGCCCCCCAAAACCCCCAAATCTGGTAAAAATAAACTCCACATTAAATGGAAAAGTGGACTTTTATTATGGCCAGCGTAAGGCACACCTGTGAAATAAACATGCTATATAATCAGCATCTTGATAGCCACACCTGCCAGGTGAATGCATTATCTGTACAAAGAAGAAGTGCTCACTAACACAGATTTACACAAAATTTGTGAACAAAATTTGAGAGAAACCAGCCTTTTGTGTACATAGTAAAGTCTTAGCTTTTTGAGTTTAACTCATGAAAACTTGTTTTTATATTTTTGTTCAGTATATACTGTAAAATAAGGTGATGAAAACATATATTTATCTTTACATGGAAGATAAATCTACATGTTTTTACCTGCATCCAGAAAGCAGCACCTGTCGGTACATTTCCACAGACGATTTGCCCCCAAACTGTCGGCCAGTCAGGTAGGTGTTGTGTGAGGAGCTGATTAAGTAATGTGCTAGTGGCTGGTCCATGTCTTGGCAAAGGCCCAGGCGGTCGAGAAACACAGGAGCATTTTCGTCTGACATAAGGTACCGGCAGAAACCATCACTAGACATACGACCTGGAGTGTAGAGGCATTTGAAAGGAAAAATGATAATTTCTTAATTTATCTGCATTTATTCTAATTTTTTCACAGTATTTAACCTTAAATTAGCCACAAGATGGCAGCATAGGATCAATTTTTGAGCAAATGTATTTTTGCCAATGCTAAATCAAGTTTTAGTTTCCTTCAGCTTTTGTTTCACTGACTGATTCAGTCACCTTTTTTCTTTAGGTCCTCGTCTCTTTCATACTTCTCGATGATCTGCATGACTCGTTTGGGGTCATAGAAGGGGAACAAGATCTCATTTAGCCGAGGGTCCCGTTGGTTCTACATATGACATAGTGCAATCTATTAGCATGGCCCTCTTAAAAATGAGGACATCATCATAGCCTGCTTCATGAGTCAATAAACTTATATATAACCTTAAAATCAAGCTACTTACAGTATGTACACAATACACAAATCGCATAAATATTACTAATGTCTTATTACAGAAACTGCCATGTGGGGAATTGGTAGAGGAAGATTAGGTGGTGTTCGTCATGGTAAAGCAGCACCAAGACAAGTTTAGAATGGAAGAAGCAAGTCAGGATATACAGTTATGTATAATATAATAAACCAGTTTGATGCTGCCAGTGACCCATATCTAGGGTAACCTATTTCAAGCATGCACAAGGGTAAAGGACTAATACACTTAAAAAGGAAAAACAATACATGCATATGTAGCCAGGGAGTAAGCGAACATAGAACGCAGTGACAGCATCTGGAACAATGAAGCAGCCAAGCCCTGATGGTAGCCATGACTACATAAGACAGGTTGACAAAATTAGCAGTGAGGTAATGAAGAAGCAGGAAAAGTGATCACACAGAGAAGTTAATAATGAAAAAGAGCTTACTTCATTCAGAAAGCTGACTAACTGGTCTACAGTTAAATAATCACTTTTGTCCCCATTGCTGCAAAGAAATTAATAAATAAACAATTGTTATATTAAAATGAAAAACAAATGAAGAGAGGATTAGTCATCACAAAGCACTATGAATTCAACATAGCTTTCTAGCATTAATACACGTTTTAAATGTTTATTTGTTTAAACATGTTAGTTGGAACATTAAAGATGAATGCAGGTTAGATTTCTTAAAGGAGGTTAGCGCTGCAAAGATGTTCAAAATAAATGCGTAATGTTTAATGCTAAATACAGATATGTGCAATTAGAATATCTATACATGAACAACAGTTATCAAATACAATACTTAGTAATAGTAATACTTTATATACAAATATAAGCGTGACCACTGTTTAACACCACCACAGTAAATTTCCGGAACCTTATTGACACAATTAGCTACACAAATCACCATAAGCATTCTTTAGGTTAATTTTTTTGAACCTACATCTTTTTGAAGAGTTCCTCAATATCTGTACGTGGACATATTTTCTGAGTGAGAGCGTAAAAGATGTCAAAGGTGAACACAGAATGCTCAATTTCATCATTCTATAGAGGAAGAAACACACACAGATATTGCTGACTTTAGAGAAATAATAAAAAAAATTGAAATAAATGTTTAAATATGTGTGTCAGAAAAATAGAAAAGAAAAACTACCTTCCCACTGGGAAGGCCAAGCTCTTTCAAGGCCTGAAATATTCCCTTTTCTGTTTTCCCCGAGCCAAAAGTCCTTGTGATGCTGCAAAAAAAAAAAAAAAGGATGAGGTTCAGCTCAAGATCCATAGCACACAGCCTTTTAATGTCACCTTTAATTATAAACACAATCAGTGGAGCTTAATGAGCCGGTTGATAACTCACTGATGTATGTCTAAAAGAACTTACCCACGGACTGGGATTTTCCCATTGACGTTGGTCAGAAAGCTTAATCTCATCCAACTAAAAAAGATTTAAAAACATGTCATGACTCAGTGGGTACATCCTGTCTCTCTTACGTACTTAGGTGTTCATTTAAAGCCTAAAAGCTTTTTTTTAATGGAAAAACTAATGGTTTTTGCATTTGTCTCATCTCATGATGATCTGATCAAATTAGTAAATGTCTGTAGTCTGGGGACAGCTAGTCTTTATCCAGACTCCAAAAATACATCTCATGCATCAATCAAACTATTTAACAAAAGACCAATAGTGGATTTCCCTTCATGTGGAAAAAGATTATAATAAAATAGCCAAATTAAAGAAAGTCATTTCTATTTTAATAAATAAATATAATTAAAATAATGGAGACCACCACTGATGATCACATTATTATAAAATCATTCATTTTTAACATGGTTGTTCATACTGTATATAGCATGTTTCATAAATGCTAATGTTAAAGTGACAAAAGAATATTCATTAAGACATACAATTAAACCTGACATAACACGGTAAGTGTTATAGATTAGTTTTCATTTTCTATGATTATAAAATGTTGATTAAACTGTCAAACATTAATTCCAGTGATCTGCTGAACATCCCCATGAAGGATGGGCAGTGCAACTTAATTGAATAAACCCACAAACCTTGCTTTAGAAATTTCTAACAAAGTTTATACTTGTTGCATCTAAACGTCCAGTAAATTACTGTATATTGAAATTTAGTACACACTGTATTTCATATATTTTGTAGAGTTGTGCTTGAAAGTTTTTGAGCCTGCAAGGGTTCAGATACCATTGATGGCCACCAGGTGGTTTTGGAAGAGCTCCCTGGTTGGTGCCCTGCCATAGGCAACAGCAGAGGGAGGAAGCATCACATGACCTGAAGCCACAGTGCAAACATTGCACATGGGTCACACTCTATATAAGCAGTTCTCAAGTGAGAATCATTATTAAAATATTAGGGACGAAGGTACACCGAGCCGAATAATTTACTCCATTTGTACACAATCTGTCTAACTGTGGATTGTTGGAGTCCAAACTCTTTAGAGATGGTTTTGTAACCTTTTCCAGCCTGATGAGCATCAACAAATCTCTTTATTCGTGCCCTGATTCATGTATACAAACACGTGTTGTGAAGAGCAGACATTGATAAATCTCTGTTCTTTAAATACAACATGGTGTCCATTCACAACTGATTGTTATCCCAATCATTGAAAACACCTGACTCTAATTTCACCTTCCAATTAACTGCTAATCCTAGAGGGTCACATACTTTTGCCACTAACAAATATGTAATATTGGATCATTTTTCTCAATAAATACTGTAAACGCCCTAATATAATATTTTTGTCTAATTTTTTTAACTGGGTTTAGCTCATATTTATGCAAAATATGGAATATTCTAAAGGCGTCACAAACTTTAAAGCACAACTGTATGTTAGATATCCACACTACTATAGTATGTATCATTGTTTAATATGTATAATGTGCTTTCTGTTGTTGACATATTCGATGTAGATTTGCAATTGGCAATAAAATTCGGATTCTGTTGCTATTTCTTGTCTAAATGATACTCTTCATTACAGTTATTTTCACATTACTGTAAAAGATCTTCCAGGCAGAGAAATCCCACCAAAAGCTGTATATTTGGGTTGCTAATGATCCTGAGTGCTTTATGTGTGTTTTTGTTGCCAAGCGCCTACTTACTGCTTCTTAAGGCAAGTCATTGGGCACACGTTGTTTGCCTTGAAGTTGTGAATGACTGATTTTAGCCCATCCATCCATTTCTGTGAGTAAGCAAGCAAACAGAAGCAGGAATTACACATGAGGGCAGTACTAAGTGATGTAAGCACAGCTTAGTGGCCACCAACAAAAAACAGTACAGAAGAGTTATGCGGCTTACAAGAGAAGAAACAAACTAAGACCCAGTGGCTGGCATTAGTGTTTACAGAGGGCTGGAGTGGTGCGACTGCGGCTGTGTGAAGGACGAACAAATGTCCTTGAACAAAGGTTTGAGCCTCTGAGGGAGAATAATAGCTAACACTCTCTTCTATAAACCACCCCAAAGCAAATGTTGCTGTAGATAAAATGCATTCACATCTCAAAATAATAGGACTGTGTCAAATAATTCCCAATACTGAACAGCACTTATACTTCTGTTATAATGACTGTACAAAAAAGGACGTTGCTGTATTATTTATAAGGCTAACTGTAAGATGTTATAGTGTTGTTTTTTTTATCTCAGGGCTATGTTTTGCAGTTTAGCTTTATTAAAATCTCTCATGGTGGAACTAAATATCGAATCGTGTGATGCCATTTTACAGTAAAACTAACAATCATCAAATCTTCCATCACTCTGTCAACAAGAAACATTCATTCATTAAAGAAGACCCACATAATTACATTTGCCGATCTGTTTTCTTACTTTCACAATAGCAACCACCAGGTGGCACCGTGCCCACCACGTGACAAACGACTGATTTTTAGACTGCTCGATATTTGAGCAGGACTCTATGCAGAAAGCTTTATATTGCCTGAGTGCTACATTGACTCCAGACTCCACTGGTGAAAGACCCTTCTATGTTTTCTAAGAATGCCTGTGGCCCTGAGCCAGGACTGTCAGTGTAACAGCACACACAAACACTGTTTGCATAGAGAAAGGCTCTGATTTCCGTGTGTGTGTGT
>JAOUQT010000031.1:410631-421531 GCA_025769995.1 Xyliphius kryptos
AATATTTTGAGCAAAACTGTGCTCTTACCCTGCTAAATGAACCTTCACACTCTGCTCTTACTGGTGCAATGTGCAATGAATGAAGATTGGCCACCAAGATTGTCCAGTTTAGCCATGAAGCCTCCCTTACTAAAATGACAGGTGTTTCAGTTTCATTGTCTAACCCCTGTATTTGTGGACATTCTTTCAGCATTGGTTATAATATTATTTTATTTTGCTTAATCTGTTTATTTTAATTTCCACCATAAATGTTCTGCTGTTGTGGTTTGTTTGTTTTTGTTTATTTTTTTTATCAGTGTCACGATTATCCATTGCCTAAGACGGAAGCTCCACAGTCACAGGTATCAGAAACACATGGGATGAGGCAGAAGTAAACGCAGAGAAGGAAGTTTAATAATAAGTAAACAAACATAAACTAAGTGAAAGAAATCAATAACTGAAAAGCCTGGAAAAACAAACAGAACTAGGAATCGAACACACTCATAGAATCAAGCAAGAGAACGAGCATACACAGCACATAACTTTAAAGACGCGCCCTGAACACAACAAAAATTCTAACATATATACATAGATAATCGGTGCACTAAATCACAACAGCTGTCTCTCATTAGTTCATGTGACCGCCCATAGTTAATGCTTCCGTAAAAAGATGGTGTCACAGGATTGCGTTGTCCAATATCTCCCGGTTGCCAAGGCTGCATAACTCCTGACAATCAAAAGCCCATAACATTTTACATACATGGTGGTCTGTACACATCATGCACGCTAGTTTTTTTGAAAATGTATTTAATATTACTCAATGCTCAAAGTCGAAGATTTATCCACCAAAGACCTTAACTGATATTTTCCAGATGATGATAATATTCAAAATGTAAACATAAATATAATATACATTGCACAGCAATTTATTCCAAAACAAACAAAAAACTGGGTCTAATCATTTCTACTCACTCAACTGCACCCTGAATCTCAAAGTACTACATAAATAGTAGTGAATCCTCTTTATCACAGTGCAACGACTTACTCCTCGGTTAGATTCTTCTCTTTTGACTTTGCGTTATGGATCCTCTCCTGTCTCTTTTTGTCCATCTTCTTCTTTAGCTCTTTTTTTTCCCTATATAGATAGAACATAAAAAAGATGCACAAGTCAAATACAGTAAAAAAATAATATAACAAACATTATTCAATCGTTGTTGTTGGTAATGAAATTCTTACTTTTCACACAGCTCCTTCAGCTTTTTCAGCTGGTTACTCTGACATTCCTCAGCTACAGTGGTCAGCTTATCCACCAGCTGGAAAACACACACACAGAAAATGTATTGAGCTTGGTATCGGTGGGATTTAAATGAGATGTGATAAAGTGCCCTAGTTATTAGTTAAGACACTCTCATATAAGGTGTTGCCCTGTCACTGGAATTGCATTTACAATATCTGCATAATTTAAAACAATTAAAAACAGGCCAGTTTTTGGCATATGCCCCTTTAGTTAATACATATGACTTCCCCTATTCAACTAAGAGTCTGGCCTTGCATAACTCGGACTCACTTCACGGGGCCGCTGCCATGATGACCACTAAGTCATCAGCCAGTTTCATTCCAGGCAATATTGCCAACGAGATTTCGGACCTCTCTAGAGACTTAAATAAAAGCGACTAGCAACAAATCTAGCTATTTTTTCTGGTGTTACTGGAGACTTTTGGAGACTCGGACACAAAGGATCATATTGTTCAGCAGTTACTTCCATCAACAAGCAACAAGCTTTTTTTTTCCTATGTGTAAAAAGCTCTTAGTCCTCTCTATAGTCCTCAGACCCCTCCTGTGATGTTTTGTGTTCTAAAAGACACTGGAAACAAATTTAATGAATATTTCTGGTCTTATTGTAGACTATTGGTGACTCAGGGGTAAAAGCTCATATAGCTGACCTGCAGAGCAGAGAAAAGAACCCACACTGATCTGACCCACACTGATCTGTGTCCAGGCTGCCAGTGAAATGCTTGTGTGCAAAGCTACTGCTGATCCTGCCCTAGAATAAATAGTGGGATGTAAAAAGAAGCCCAAAAGGCCTCTTGGCAAATTGCCATAATATGATGCAGAAATAACTGTTATCTTGATAAAACAAATACAAATGACATGTCAAAATAAAAATGTTTCTTATTCTGTGAAAAAAATAATTAAGACAATGCTTGTTATCCCATGAAACCGGATTCTTTTTTTAAAATCCTTATCTCAAAAAAATGGCATTAAAATATTTAAGACCAAGTATTTTACGGTTTTCCCACTATTTGGCTCGGTGTTGTCCCCAACATTTTAGTAATGGTGCGATGCTATATGACCAGTCCTGAGTCAGAACTGCATTTTCTGAGTCATAGCTGCTTATATAGAGCGAGACCCTAGTGCAATCACTTGCGTGTGATTGGTGCTGTGGTGGCAGGTCATGTGGCGCCACCTTCCTCTGCTGCTGCCAACTGCAGGGCGCCAACCAGAGAGCGCCTCCCTGGTGGCCTGCAGCAGTATCTGACACTTACTGTATTTTGGTATGCTTTTCACTTATGCTTTTTTCAGATTCAGATTATGCACCACTATGACGTATGCCTAGTTTCATCTGATATCTCTAATCTTTTCAAATATATATTTATGTTATTATTGATTTATTTAAATAATAAACTTGAAAGTGAATCTTTACTTGCAGATTTAGATCAGCAACATCTAGTCAGCAATAGACTACATGCTGTCATCTCACTGGCCAGCTATAATATGCATTTCATTAATACAGATGTAGCAAGGTAAAGGACTAAGAGTTTCTGTATTGTATATATTGTGTGTGTTTTCTATGAGTTTGTGTCTAAATGAGTTAGATTGTAATCTAGCCTTGTTTCGTAAGTATAATGTGTTAGACTTCTTCTATGTGTGAAGGTAGTTATGATTAAAGCGGCATGTAGGCACCTGTTTGACGTGTTTGCCTTTAAGGTACTGTTCACTGTAGTACTGATCTTGTCGAAGTGTAAGCAGCTGATTTTGCTGTTGCTCCTTCAGTGCACTCAGTCTCTGAGTATTCTCCTCTTCCAGAGCAGACAGCTCCTGATCCACAGCAGACAGAGCTTGCTCTGAACCTGATCTAACAAACACAAACACATATCCTGTGTTACATCATACTTAATTCTGTAGTATCACATAAAACAATAGTGTTTCGTGTGCTTCTTCTAGACATGCAATAATGGGAGGGTGGTAGAGTAAGCTACATTACCACTACACAAATCTTAGCCCAATTCTGTGCTGGTTGGTTCTAGTCTGCTGATTTCACAGCCATTCTGAGTTGAGTGATTCAAGTAGTAAGCGAGAGACCCAGACTCCGAATTCTAGACTTTTAATCGTGTTTCAGACCGATAGCAGCATATCAACTCTCTTAGATTATTTTCTACCCATCTTTTTTTGGTGTGTGTTTTGTGGATGCAGGATAAAATTAGGATGCCTATGGCAGACCGAGAAGACCCATCGTGCTGCAAATAACAGCCCAATTCCAATGAAGATGAGACATTGTGTAAAAATATTTAATTTTCAAATAGATACACATTTTCATGTTTAAATTTTTTATTTAATGCCTGCAACACATTCCAAAAGAGTTGGGACAGGGGCAAGAAAAGATGGGAATATTGAGGAATGCTCAATAAAATTCATCTGAGATGAACTGACGCAAAATGAAAAAGTGGCCTGTGGACTGAAAAGTCCACATTTCAAAATCTTTTAGGAAATCAAAGATATTGTGTTCTCCGGGCCAAAGAGGAAAGGACTGTCCAGATTGTTATCAGCTAAAAGTTCGAAAGCCAGCATCTCTGATGGTATGGGGGTGTGTTAATTCCCATGGCATGGGTAACTTTCACATCTGTGTAGGCACCATTAATACTGAAAGGTTTCGGAGCAAAATATGCTGCCATCCAAGCAAGTCTTTTTCAGGGATGCCCCTGGATATTTCAGCAATACAATGCAAAGCCACATTCTGCAAGTGTTACCACAGCATGGATTTGTAGTAATAGGGTGCGGGTACTAGACTGGTCTATCTGCATTCCAGAGGGATGTCCCGTTGAAAATGTGTGAGAATTATGAAGCGCAAAATACAAATGTTGAGGAACTAAAGATGTACATCAAGCAAGAATGGGATAGATTTAAACCTATAAAGCTTCAACAATTAGTGTCCTCAGTTTGAAAAATACTCAAAGCATCTGCATCAAACTCCTGGGTTTGCATCAATCATCTGCTTTTGGAGCACACTGGAAAGCCATAAACATGTTTGGTTTGCGGTTAAGATACAGTTGGAATGATGATGCACGCTCTCTGTATAAACTGCGTTGTCTTTTCTGTCTTCTGTCAGTAGAGCACAAATAAAGACACCAGCAAATGGTTGTTGTTGTTTTTTTCCTGAGAGTCCTTTAGGTGCTTTCTGACAAACTACCAATGGGCTGTCATGTGCCTTTTACTAAGGAGTGGCTTCTGTCTGGACACTATACCATAGCAAAGATGGCGCTCTTTCAAAGTGATCATCATGTTTTTGGTCACATCCCGATTAACTCTTTCTACCCCGATCACACATATTGGCCAGGCATGAGCTCTAAAAAGTGTTCTGGCGGTTCCAAACTTTTGCCATGTACAGACTATTCAATTCTCCAATTCTTTAACTGTACCCTTTCTGGATCTTTGAATCGATACAATCCTGTCTTGGAGATCTACAGATAATACCTTGGTTTTCCTATCTTCATTCGTGCTCAGACATACAGTTACTGTATATATAGGATCTCATATATACAGATGTGTGCCTTTCAATATCATGTCCAAACAACTGAATTTATCTCTGGTAGACTCCAATCAATTTGTACAAACATCGGAAGGCTGATCCGTCAAAGAAGGATTCACTTGCACTCAATATTGCGTGTCATGACTTCATGTATATTATATTTTTGTATAATATCAGGGGGTATTTCGTGTAGAATTCTGAGAGGAAAAATGATTTAATCTTAATCTTAATAATGAAGCATTCTGCTTTAAGGATACATTATATTTTATGGATGCACTGTACTATACACTGTAGCATAGAAAATAATAGGAAATAATGAATCTGAATGAAAGTAATACACATGTATTTTAAGAGGCATGAGACAATTATATGACAATGAACCTGTGAAAAGGTAAAAAAATTAAGACTAGGAAGTTAAAAAGAAAAAGAGTGAGTAAATGGGAACCTACCTTTTCTTACCATCTCGTTTGGCGCTCTTTTGTAGGGCAGACTGTCTACGCTGATATTCACTCTGAAGCTCACTCTGCCTGGCTGTGTGCTCTTTTATTATGTCTGTGGTTTTCTTATGGTGCTTCTTCACCAGCTCCTTCAGCTCTTTATAATGTTTCTTCTGCTCCCGAACAAAGGCCTTCTGCTGCTTCAGTTCCTCTAGTGTCTGAGCTTCCACCTCTATCATACACAAACATACAAGCATCATATTTTATTGATTATATTGATTTTACTGCTTTATTACTTTTCAAAGAATATAATAATATGTTTGATACCTGTCAAGACACTCTGAATCACATCTTCAGTCCTAACTGCTGGTTTCACAGATCCTAGAAAACAATTATTTTTGAGCTTTAGTTTACATGAAAGAATTTCCAAATCACCCAACGATGCTACAATAAGAAGTGTGATATGTGCATATACAGAGCCCAAAAAGATTTGCAAATTCAAACTGTAAATTGTGCTTCTTGATACCGCTGTGATACTAAGACCCAGTACAGGAAGATCTATGAAGTCCTCCAAATATTATATACTTGATTAGCTGAATTATTCTATCAGTAATAAGAATACATTTCTGTTAAATGTGAAGACTGATACAGAAAAATGAAAATTCAACACAACATATAGTAAATAATATATGATATAATACATATTATACTGTATTATATAAGTGTGTGAGTGAGTTAGTGTGTCTTATGAAGGAGTGGTGTGTAGCCGATTATGCACCGGCATGCCCAGGACCTTAAGTAGGATAAATCGTGTATAGAAAATAAATGACTGCATAAAGGAATATTATGTTATGTTACTCTATTTGTACATAAGTGCAAAACAGAGCTAATCTGAATTTGAAATGGAATAAAAGATCATAAACAACATGTTTACTTGATTTTGCATTTCTACGCTTAGCCACTAAAGTCTAATACAGTATGTATAGACACATTAAACGTATTATAAACTGATCAAATGGGTAAAACATATGTGTCTAATTCCAAAACAATTTCCGAGGCTCTATTTCTATTTCTGAGAAAATATGGCTTGTGTACCTGTAGAATGTGCATGTTGGCTGACCAGAGAAGGCGGTTTCGGGGAGATCAGAGGAGCATTGCTTGTCCCATTCTCGGCTGGGAGGCATTGTGCCTCCGTGTTCGTCTCAGATACAAGTTCCATGCATGCATCTCCCTGTAATAAAACAAAATAAATCAAAGATATGACAAACCTTGGCATTTCAACAAACAAATTCCTACCACCAGAATACCTAGTCTTATCAGAATGTACTGCATCTCTCAAGTTAAAATATTTTTACACTAATTACCTCCAAATCTGTGCAAACTTTGTAGATATAGCGCTGATACCCCACCCTTATCATGGCTAATTGTAAATCTGGATTGTTTTCTACTTTAACTGCTCAATGCTTATCCTTATTTTTACTCTGCTTGGCTTTCTGTTTAAATGTTTGTTTGAACTGCAACTGGTGTGCTCCAGAAGACTAAGACTTCCATGAGAACAGTTGCCATAGCATTAGCTGGGAATAACCATTAATTGGCTCTTCCATAGCTGCATCAGCTTGATTGGTCAGGAGCAAAGGACAGAGAAGTCCCGCTGGGTCAAACCAATCAGGTCATGCTTCGGTCAGCAGAATGCTGTCAACTGTTTTGTGACACAGAACTAGATGGACTACTCAAGCACACATAAGAAGCCATATAGGCTACAATTTTAAACTGAGCTCACATACATACATTTAAACACTCTCTAAGACAAACCTCTTACGGACACCATCAAACCTTCTTTCATGTCCCATCAACTCTCTCTGAAATATCTAACTGTCACATGGTTCAGTAAGGTATGTGTTTAACAGCACATGTGAGAGAGCTGTTACACTTAAGATATTGTTTGTGTAAGAGTTTAAACATGTGTGAGCAAAGATTGCTCACACACACACAATATCAAACTCTCACACTCACACTCTCTCACACTAAAAACATTCAAACATTATAAAAATCAAATGGTCACATTTACTGTCAATTATTATATGTGTATGTAATAAATATAGATTTTTACATTATTTTTATTCAAACATTATATTTGACTGAGACTATAAATTACTTAGATTATAAAATTTGGTTAGCTTTTAGCACATAAACCGAATTGTTACAGTGAAATATACAGGTTACAAACAGTACCTCTTTCTTGTTCACCTCTTGTCCTCCCTCCTCTTGGGTTAGAGCTGCAAGCTGACTGGCTCTCTGCTCCATCAGGTTGATGTAGCGGATTGGATTGGACAGTGCCTCAATCACATCTGCTCATGCGATATCAGACCACAATATTAAGGCAGTAAAATTTATAATGATATTTGATTTGAGGAAATGTGTTTCAGCCTGATCTCATACCTGCAAAGGTGTCAGGGACATAGTCTTTCACCTCAGTGTAGACAAAAACAGCAGGTAGTGTTAGTGTCTGGTTCTTCTCATTTCTTAGCCCAATGTAATGGTAACCTGACACAGAGTGGGTAAGAGAAAGAGAGGAGACAGCCTGTTTATGACTGCTGTTCACTTTTAATAACAATACTAAGCAGCTGATGTACTAAGATTAAACATGTGTAAGAAATATCTCGCAGATTGAGGAAGGCTATGACATAAAACTGATGGACTCATAAGCAGATCAGAGTGAGCAAAAAACACATGCCAGGCCGAATGGCGTTCACAGGGATGATACGCTGTCCTATACTCTTCCCATTGTCCTCGTAGACAGCTATTCTCAAAGAAGCAAGAGTTGGAAGAACCACCTTGAAGAAAGCATCAAGTACAGAATGGTAAACATCACTAAGATCAAATGTATCTATAGTAAGTACTATAACTGTATAGTAAATCTATATGATTTTGGTTTACCTTCTTAAAAACTATGGGCTCCTCGTCCCACACAGGGTTAACGGCATTGCCTGGGGATGTCTTTGTCCGAAAAGCTTTCCTTTTTGTGTCTACCGGGAGGCCATACATCTCTACCTCCACATAGGTGCCAACCTTTTTATCAGACAGGAACTGTCCTGATATGATCTGTAAAAGAGTGTGTGAGATACTCATGATGTGGTTCCTTGTGGAGTTGAATATCTTTATTTTGCACTTAAAACCTCATCATCATTACAAAATAATTGACTCACACAAATCGATGACCACTTTAAAAACAAACATAAAAAACATTTAGAATGTAATGAATATTGCTATTTATTACCGATACTGCTAGTTTTAATAATCAACGGGTTTCATTTCAATAAAAAATAATTTTTTGTGCCTATTTAGAATAAACTTCTCCTTAAAGTCCCTGAAAATCATATTTGAAAAATAGAAAGAACTCCCAACATTTTATTTTACTAAGCTAAACCCTGCATTTACTTTTAATTCATAAAGCGGATCATAATTGGAATAAGTAACGTCATATGACTGTTAGGAAATTCTAGTTTTCTGAAAACAGCAATGGAGACAAATAGCACCCTTTTACTGTAGTTCATTAGAGCAGATTTAAAACAGAAAAGCAGAAAAAGTGTACAAACAGCATGCTCTCTACTCACTGTATTTCAAACAGTTACCTTTACTGAGAGTGTGTGTGCTACAATTCCATCCACTGTGCTCTCAGTGAAGAGGTCAAAGTTTTTATCAGGCCGCCTCATGAACTCAGGCTTCAGCCTGTAGCCACATTTCCCATTATACTCATACATGCCCAGGTTCAGCTGCATGGCCAGATCTGTAATTTATACAATATACAAGAGCAATGACATATTTCAGATGGACTTTTTACATATTGTGCTCAGATCCATAGTAGGGTAATTTGTCAGTAATATTTAGAATTATTTATAATTTGTCTAAGAGACTAATTGCCATAGATATAATAAAAAGTCATGTAATTCCAGTGATGACTGAATTTCCTGTAGGAGCTTATATTACGCGGAACAATCGGTTCTGCTTGGAACAACCTATGGATTTACACACTCTTAGCACTACGCACACATTTACAGACCCTTTTTACATCTGTTATTACCCAAATGAGAATGGGAAACCCTTCTGTGTCTGGTTCCGCCACCCAGCTTGCTCATTAGGAATAAAAATGAACCTATATAAACTACATGATGATATCCTGTCTTCAATTTTAGTTAATCTGATTTGCCTTACTGCAAAAAAGTGCTATAGAAATAAAACTGAACTGAATTAAATATTTGAGCAAAAGATTTGTTTTGTTGTGTAAAATACATGCACTCAAATACATAAACAAAAAACGGTCACTATTATAGCCAGTATACACTCACTGACCACTTTATTGGGCTCAATAGCTTGTTAACACAAATATCTAATAATCCAATCATATAACCGCAATGTAATGCATTTAGGTACATAGAGGTGGAGAAGACAAATTGTTGAAGTGCAAACCGAGCATCAGAATGGGGAGGAAAGTCAATTTGAATGACTTTAAACATGGCAGGTTTGTTGGAGCCAGACAGGCTGTCTGAGTATTTTAGAAACTACCGATCTACTAGAATTTTCACATATAACCATCTCTAGTGTTTACAGGGAATGCTCCAAAAAAAATATCCAGTGAGTAGTTGTCTGGACTAAAATGCCTTGTTGATGTTAGAGGTCTGAGGAAAATGTGCAAACTGGTTAGAGATGATAGAAAAGCAACAGAAACTAAAAAAAAACAATTGTTACAAACAAGGAATGCATAATACCATCTTTGTTAAAAGAATTCCATAAAGAATTAAGGCCATTTTTAAGGCAATATAGGGGGTCCTACGTTTTATTAGCAAGGTGTGTCTAATAAAGTGGCCGGAGATAGTAGCTACTTCAAAATATTGCTACCATGCACTGATGGAAATTTTGGCTAAATATATGAAAGCATGATTAAATAATCTTATAGATATATATTGAGATTTATACATTTAGTTTATATAGAATATATAACATATAACATAACATAGCATAGCTAGTAAAGTGTTCATATAGTATTTAAATAAATTATAACAATGGATCAGATATAATATCGTTATTGTTAAGAAGTAAGTAAGTAATATTTTTAGAAATCTCAGAATTTACAGGCATTTGTGGCTTTTGTTTTTAAATAATGTCTCCATGTGCTAGAACAGCATATACATTACATTTCATTTACTGCTTATTTACTGACAAATTACTTTATTTGTGGCATTCTGTTACTAAATAATAGGGAACCGATGACTGAAATTTACTTTATTTTAATTATACGTACCTATTGTCTGGAAGTTCAATGCCACAAGCTGACAACCGGCATTCCAAAACACCTGTGGCATGTAGTTGGAGGAGTCCACTCTAGTGCCTTTAGGGTAGATTCTGCTAAGCTGGAGTTTGTTATACCTGTGTGGACTCAGTTAAGGAATATCAAGTAGTCCATTACTTCACGGATTAAAACTCATTAGGCTTCTGAGCTCTTAAATATGTAGGTGGTCTTTTCTTTTCTCTCTTCTCCATGTGTACACATTCGTTTAACTGTGAAGAATCTCACTGATACCACTTAGTAACAAGTCCTGACATACAGGGGTTAGACAATGAAACACCTGGTTTTAGACCACAATAATTTATTAGTATAGTGTAGGGCCTCCTTTTGCGG
>JAOUQT010000031.1:443313-456282 GCA_025769995.1 Xyliphius kryptos
CTCCTAATTTCTCAACATGTGCTGTCCCTCTGATGTTCTCATTCCTAATCCTGTCCATCCTGGTCACTCCTAATAATAACCTCAACATCTTAAGCTCTGCCACTTCTAGCTCTGCTTCCTGTCTCTTAGTCAGAGCCACTGTCTCCAAACCATACAACAAGGCTGGTCTCACTAAAGTCAGATTAGTAAATTTATATAATTCTGTAACACTGTATAGAATTAAGAACACAGGCTGGATGGATGGATGAACTCGGTTAGCATACGTGTGTTTTCCAAGCAGGGATTTTTTTTAATCTTTTATCACAAGGAAATCTCGTCATACTTAATATTCAACACGTCAGCCATTCACAGACTTGACCACAGTTAAGATCAGCACGTATCAGTCTTATAATCTGTCTTCCAGCTTCATGCGTTGCATGTGTTGCATTTTATGTTTACCTTGCATGTATTCTTTTTTACTTAGCTATTACAGACTGGTCACATTAGGAGAAAATCATGAACTTTTTTAGTAAAAGGCAAACAAAGCATTCAGAATGCGGACGACAAAAAGATGGCGAATCTGTGCCATTTCAACTAAAGCTCAATTTTGATGGAGCGTTGTGTCACGCTATGTGTGTTTTACAGTTGCCCCCCAGGAGCTAAGAGCGCTTGGTCAGGATACAGTGAGAAAGAGCAGTGGGAAGTAATGAGTTAGCAAACTGCGTTCACATTTAGTACTATTATTGGACCTAGAACCCCAGCACTAGACTTTGCATTATCAATAACAATGTTTGTTTAGAAGCAATGGTATGCTTTTTATGAGCAGAACTATTTCCGCTTAGAGTAGTGTTAGAGTGATAGTAATACACATTTAATTCAGACCTGCCTGGTGTATTTTTTGTGTTTTAAAAGATTATGCAACATTTATCAGCTATTGTAGTACATTTAGTACACTTAGTTCTTCCTATTTGGGAACCTGCCTGGAACAACAGCTGTATGTAACAGCAGGAAGTCGCTGTCAGTGTATGCATGGGTCTTCTCTTCTATCCAGTTTAAATGTGTACGATTTCTTGTGCTCTGCCAGTTTTGAGTCATTATTTAGCCAGTGCCAAAACATTATTTTATGTCACCCAGCATATGCCATGCTGCCATGTCAATTAGAATCATTGTAGTGGTGAGCACTGCTGACAGATAATTCATTATCCATAAAGACCCATTATAAACAAATTAGAAAAGATTAAAATGTCTACAGCAACTGGAACACACACAGTTAATTAAATAACACATATCGTATACAGTGTATTTAATGTCAAAACACAATTATAATTCGTTTCTGCCTTCAGGAAAACCACAACCCCAAAAAGATGCCAAAGCAGCAGCATGTTAATGCAACGCAAGGTGTTTTTTTATGAACTGACTGGCAACATGCTTTGCATGATTTTGTGTCCTGTTTGATGCATGTTGATGGTCCACATGGTTTGTGTTTATATTGAGATGCATATTAAATGGGATGAACTGCAAATCACAAAACAGGGATTTATTCTATGCATGCTGATGCCTTTAACAGCTATTAAATACGATAATTTCCCACTTAGGCCTTGATAAAATACATTTGTTTACGATTATATCGTTTAAAAATTGCGTAGTATTTAATTTGGTATTAGTTTTTAAAACTTTACATGTCAATATAGGAAATTACCACATTCAAAACATAATTTCTTTTAATTGCAGGTGACAGGAGTTTTATCCTTATTTTGAAATTAAATGCAAACTCAGTCAGTGAAAGACAGTTAAAAACACTTTATTTATTAGAAAAGAGCAATTAAACTAATATAAATTATATACAAAACGGTCAGTATTTAAAAAGATCACATGATTTATAATTTTGCATATTTATTATGACATTTATATTCAAAACTAAGGTTGTGGACCAGTGCAAAGTAAATATGTTAGGATTGTTCCTTATTTCTGTAACAAAGAATCTTGAATATATTATATAATGAACAATAATACATGCATATACAGTATTTCACAAATTTACATTAAATTAACATTAAAAGCTCTTACACACGGCCCGTGATTTATTAATTACAGTATTATGAATTTGAAATCTTGATAATGGCAATCACATGTTTTCTAGAGGGCGAAGAGTTTAAGCATAACATGCAAAACAGAGAATTCCTTTAAGCTCTAAATTTGAAAAGATGTAATACAGAGTCCTTTCCCTTCCCAAATAAATTTAACACCCCCTGTTTGCAGTGTGCAATTCTTTGAGTCAAAGGTTAGCATTTCCAGCACCAGTACAAAAGCTGCTCTTTGAAGTGTGTGCATAAAAGATGTCACACTGTGAGAAGCGAGACCTGCAAAGAGCAGCACAGTGAGATGTGTGTCCCTTAGGCACTAATCATTTCCTGCACTTCAACCAACAACCTTATAACGGCTAATTTGTATATCGATACAAATAGTGTTGAATAGTGTTGAATAATAATAATAGTATAATCATAAATTATTTAACTTTTTTATATCTCCTTTTCCAAACCATTTACATATAGGCATTGGAAGAAGAGGAAAGAAGGGAGAAAGGAATCAATAAAGGTGAGCAGGCTAGAAGTGCTGGCAGCAGGCAGTATGTAAAGAACCAGACAAACAACCAGTGGATCATCCTTCCATACCAGCGACTAACAGTTGTTTAAGTTCACGATCGCATCGGAGAAAGCCAAATCCGGCGAAAAATCTCAGTCAGAGACACGTGTCCACAGCTGACAATCACACTAGATTCCTCCATGCACAATTTGAACAGTGTGCAATTAGTCCACGTGCATTGTCATGACCAGCATAAACACACTCTGTGAGACATTAATTTGGACCTGGGAAAGAAGCAATGGTTGTCCAAAACTATCACCAGCCACAGTCTATAAAGATGGAAATAAATTTGAAGATATCTGTGGAGTATGAGGTTGACGCCTTGCCGAAGTTAGCTAAAATAGGGCCCTTACTCATTAATGAAATTCCATCCGCCATGCATCATCCTAATATATTTCAGAGCAAACACAGACCATGGATGACTCTTAAATCAATTTATTCACACTTAACTTAGTGTAATAAAGGACACTTTAAGATTGAGTTTCAGGGTGTAAAAGATTGGGGAACTTTACCATTACTACTTTATATTATAATAGATAAATATTTTTAATATAGCTTGTCTTCCTGGAGTCTGGTCCAAAACTGAACTATAAAGCTTGAATGCTTAGGTGGCAATCTCTTTACTGCAAATCAATTCATATTCATTATCACCATTATCATTACACGTAAAAGGATATATCCTGAGACATTAATAGAAGCAAGAGCAGTAGACAATATTAGTAGTAAAATGGCTATTATTAGCTTTATCAATGTCAGCCTATATCTATTTAAAGCAACATTCTAATAAGGGACAGATGCAGTACATGATCTCAAGGACATACACCTTCCACACTGCTGTCCATCTTGTAGTAACTGGCCAATAACAATTTAATGTTCGGTGGTACATTCAACTGCTCTGACGATACAAACAGGCCAAAATACCTTGTTGGGCAGTTACCTGCATTTGTCAGTAACAATATGAAAGGATTTTAATCTCTGAAATAAAGTCCTTTGTAAAAAAATAACAAAAATAACAAAAATGGTAAATGGAAGCCTGATTGCAAAAAATGTGAGACAAAGTAAATAAAAATGGAATGCAATAATTTACAAAGGTTAAGAACTGGTATTGTATTCACAGTAGAAACTAGACAACATATCAGATGTCGAAAGTGAGACATTTTAAAATTTCATGCCAAATATTGGCTCATTTAAAATTTAAAGACAGCAACACATCTCAAAAAATTTGTCTGCATGGCGCAGACAGAGTGGCAAAAGTATCAAATGGGAAAAAAATCTATATTCCTTATATATAATAAAAAAGTTATTACAGGGCAATAAGAGGCTGAAAAAATTAAAGGTACAAAAAGAAACAGCTGGGAGACCAATTGACAATAGGTCATGAACATGACTGGGTATAAAAAGTTTATCATTGACAATTAGTAGAGCGATATCTGAAAGGTGATCCACAGTGTAAAATTGCAAAGAGTTTAAACATATCATCACCTATAGTGCATAATATCATCCAAAGAGTCAGTGAATCTGGAAGAATCTCTGTGTGTATAGGTCAATGGCGGAAAACAATACTGGGTGCTTATGATCTTCGGACCCTTAGACGGCACTGCATCACATACAGGCGTGCTTTTGTGTTTAAAATCACAAAATGGGCTCCGGAATATTTCCAGCGATCATTATCTGAGAACACAATTCACCGTGCCATTCGCCGTTGCCAGTTAAAACTCTATAGTTCAAAGAAGAAGCTGTATCCAGTCAAAATCCAGAAGTGCAGACGTGTTCTCTGGGCCAAGGCTCATTTAAAATGGAGTGTGGAAAAGTGGAAAACTGTTCTGTGGTCAGACGAATCAAGAAAGTTCTTTATGGAAATCAGGGACGACATGTCATTCGAACTAAAGAGGAGAAGGATGATGCATAGAAGTTGCATGTCGTTGTCACATCTTAAAATATTTAATTTTGAAACTTCCACATCATTGCATTCCATTTTTTTACACCGTTTTTGGAACTGGGTACACATTTTCAACTATAATGATTTGCTATTTGATTTCTTAGTTAATGGCACAGAAATAATGCTTATTATGGAAAGCCAAAAATATTCTAAGCTTTCACAAACCTTTGTTTTCTGCAGTTTTTTTTAAATGTCACAGATATAGTACCAAGCAGACATTACTGGAAACCCCTACTTCCTTGTTATATAACAGAATTAGCCAATGCAGCCGACGAGTGTTTTGAAGTATTTCCCTGTGTGCGGATTGGTTTGAACTGGGAGAGAAAAAGCAGATGTGTCCACACGTCAAAGTCTGCATTAGTCTTGAAGGGTATGCCATATGGCCCTGATTCTTACCCTCTAGATATCCAAAATAAACCTTGTGAAACAAGGCATCATGTACACTTGAACCCTCATAATATAAGAGACAGACACAGCGAGAGAGAGAGAGAGTTCATAATCACTTTATCTCACAAATCATGAGGAAAGCCGAACTTCAGATGCATTTACATACAACATATGGACTAGAGTAAACAAGAAGGTCAGGCTTCAAGCTCAATTTGTTTGTGAAATATGACTACATATGTTTGTGCTCATCATAGAGGTTCAGTTTCTCTGGAGGTGTCACTGTCCACCTGTTATGTCAGTAAATCAATGGCCCCATCAAGTAAATCACGGACAGTTAGTGATAACTTTCAAAATAAATAAATGAAGGCATTAACTATTTAGTCTCATATGTGTGCCACTGTGTTACTGTAGACTTTGTTACTGTTATAGTTAAGATTATTTCTTTTAGCTTTGATTTAGGATCAGAAATAAACTTCCTCAGAACGTCTGTGTGAAAATAAGCATTATGGCAGTTCAGTATCAGTCTTAAATCTTTATCTATCTTTCTACACATTTGGATGTGTTGTGACTGATAAGGAATTTGTCTAAATTTGTCTGCATGGCGCAGACAGAGTGGCAAAAGTATCAAATGGGAAAAAAATCTATATTCCTTATAATTGCTATCAGCTCAGCCCACACAATGCAATGGAAGATAAGTGTAAGCATTCTAAACCACGGCTCGACTCGCCTTTCCAAATGATAGATGTCCACAAACGACCCTGGCGTTTCAGCTCAGTACAAAGAGGGTGCATCTATCTAGAAGTGGTTTTCAGACTCAGGAAAAGCTTTTCATTGTTAAACATTTGCTCTGGTTAGCGCTTCTTTGGGGACAGCTACTGTACTTTATTTCATAGACAGGTTTCTTTCCAGTTTAGACTTGATGCAAATGAAAGACATCTCTACTTATTCCCTTGCCAATAGAGATAGCTAAATAATGCATAAAATATATGCATACATCCTATTTGTGATCCACAAAATAATACATTATGAAAAAAAAGTGTATACTCTTGTATGTAGGAGATTTTTTATTTATAATACTTAGCTTTCACAATATTCCAAAGCCACATAAAGCAGTTAAATTCAGCAAAATTATATAATAATTCAATTCAGCTTTATTTATATATCGCCTTTTACAATGGAACATTGTCACAAAGCAGATATACAGCAATTGTATACAGTACATAATCATGAAGTTTAAATAAGCCTAAATAAGATAATAGAAGCAGGACATCCTCCAGAATGTTTCACTGGGATTAGTGTTTTCCACCAACACGGAACTCATTCTATTCTCATTCATGAACCTAATTTTAAGGCATTATTTCTACAAACAAATATAGTAGTTTAGAACATTAAAAGATTATCTAAACTAGAGCAAACAAACGGTGCAAGTTGTAGTAGACAATTTATAAGATATGAGTAATCCTCTAAAAAAAGACCACAAAGTAAAAAACATGCCCCATGCTTTGGTAAATTACCGGCCCAAAAAAATACACAAGAATCTGCAATGTCACAATTTAGACATGTCCAGAGTTGCATTAATTTTTCCCCAAGATCTTGTTGATGATGGGAGATTTGGACCTTTCCAGCACATCCCAAAGTTCCTCTATGGGGTTCAGGCCTGGACCCTGTGGTGACCAGTCCATGTGTGAAAATGATGTCTCGAGCTCCCTAAACCACTCTTTCACAATTTGAGCCCGATGAATCCTGGCATTGTCAGCATGAATAACATGCAGTTTATTCAGGGCTTTTGCTGGGCATATAACATTGCTAAACCTAGACCTGACCAACTTTAGCAGCCCCAGATCAGAGCTCTGGCCCCACAGGCTTATACAATAGGCACTATGCACTCTCTTCTTACCCTGATGCACCTGCCACCATGCCACAGGTGTATCTGGACTCCTCAGACCACATGACCTTCTTACATTGCTGTTTTCATAAGGCTACACAGCTGTTTAATCCCTATCGCTTGAGTTCCCTTACATTGTGTGTGTGTGTGTGGGTGGAAATGCTTTTAGTTTTACTATTAAACATATCCCTGAGTTCTACTGTTGTTTTTCTGTGATTTGATTTCACCAAACATTTAAGTGATTCCTGATCACAATCATTCAGCCACATTCAACCACAATTAATCACATCCCATTCTATTAATATGATGTTTTAGAGAGTTCTTAACCGGATTTTAGTAGTTTCAGCAATCTCTTTAGATGTTTGATCTGTTTGATGCATGCCAATATTTGACATCTTTTCCCAAGACCAAAGGATGTCTTTAAAAAAATATGAATTTACTTACTGCATCACGTAGGGTTAAATAATTTGTTGCATCTTACACACTGTACCAGTAACATGTAATGGAATACACTTCTACAGCTAAACATTATTAGTTTCAATTACATAGCACCAAGGTATAAAAACCCAAACATAGCCAGCTAAAGAACTAGAGCTGACTTAGTGGAAAAGCTCCATCTTCTGTAAGAAGTTGAGAGAAAAGAAAGCTTTGAGGCATCATACATTCACTAACAACAAACAGTCTTACAAAACGGTACACATTTCCTACTGTGTTTTTCATGAAGCATGTTTCATCAAAGAATCTCTCCAGATTTGTCCTTTTATTATTTTTATATCCAGGGGTCTTTGAAAACTAGGACAATATCCAGAGACAAGGAAGCAGTTTCCCATAATGTTCAGTCCACTGCCAAAATAAAAAAATAAAAGCAAAGCCATGTGTATAAAATCAAATTTTACCTACTCAGTGGAGTACTTGTGGTGCATGTTTGATTTGTACTTCCTATTTGTACTTCCTGTTCTCTCTCCTCATCTCTCGAGGAACAATGTCACAAGGGAGCCGGTATTTTAAGTATGGCAGACTCCTGTGTCTCTCTGTCTTGCCTCAAAGCACTTGAGCGGCGTTTAAATTTGATACTGTTTTATCATTTTTGCCAAAATTGAATTGGCTGAAGACAGAAAAAAGACAAGTGACCTACATATTTGACATACTTAACAGTGAAGTCAAAACTAGAGCTGAGGAGGACATTCAGGGGATGCGGGGATGATTTAAACACACTAAATATAAATCTCAGTCCACAACATTCATAAGCATGGTATTACTAGTGGGAAATATATTTTTATATACTATTTAAAATAGTGAAAATGCACAAAGCTATTCATTTTAGTTTTTTTAGTGATATTGAATCTATTCCTGAAATGCTGGCTTGTTAAAATTTAACAGGTTGTTTGTAAAGTCTTTACAGCCCAAGGAAACTGAGAAAACCTGATGCCACTCCACTGTGCAGTTTTTAGATGATTATATTTTATTAACTTTAAAGCCCCCGTGTTTGCGTGCGGTTTCTTCGGGTGCTCCGGTTTCCTCCCACAGTCCAAAGACAAGCACACTAGGTAAATTGGAATTGCTAAATTTACATTAACTTGTCTATTGATATGTGATTTTGTTTATGATATGATACTTGTGTAAGAGTATGAACATGCTCCTGTCATTAGAATAGACACTGGTGCTGAGGATGACATAAAACAATAAATAAAAATGAATAAATATTAACTTTTAGGTAGAAAAACATAATTGGACAGGAAAACATCATTGTCTGTGTTCTTATAAAAGACATTTGGAAGATATTGGCCCTCCTTAATGGTTAATTACAGCATGTAGATGTCAGGCAACTTCCCAAGATGGTGAACACCCTCCATGTACAAGTTGTCCCATGCCTCTGCAGCTGCTCCACAAGGTCACCTAGCTAATTTCATGCTCGTCTCTGGGATCAACCACATGTAGACGACTAGCTGTACAGTTCAATTGTTGCAGAAAACTGCCACCACATCTCGGCACTCTATTTGTATACTATAGAGTATACAATATTGTCTGCTCTCAAGGTCACTCAAGTCGCTCTGTTTATTCATAGCTGTGCAGTGGACAGGTCAAGTTGCCTGAATTATTGAAAGTATCTCTGTTATTCTGTAAAAATGTTTATTGTTGCCCCAACAAATTACCTCAGACTTGTATGAAAAGCAGACAGATCAGTGATCCTTCTTGATCTCATACATATACCCTGTCTAGATTGAAGACAAGCACATAATGTGTTATAATGACAAAGAGGCTCGAGTTTTGTGTTCTTGTCAGGGGACATTATTTTACACTCCCCCCCCTCTTTTTCACATACAAATGCATGAATTATACAAATGGCATGACCCAAAACATATCTATAGAGCAGTGACAGGTTCATTTTAAAAATCATGTTTAAATGACTGGGATATTAAAGTGTATTGATACTTATCTCGATTGAATGGGTATGTCAATTTGGCACGGGAATTCAAAACCAGAAATACTCTTAAAAGGTAAATACTGCACTTACTAGGATGCTTGAATGTGGCTTGATTTATATCAGCTGACCTCGAGTGTCACGTTAAAATAACTGACATTTATTTTTTGCTTTCTACAGTCGAAGCTTCTTATGACTGTATGACAAGATATTATTTACCAGTGCAGAGTTACAGACATGTGAATACACTCTTAGCAGCCGAGTTTGTGAACCATCTGTTCTGGTCTGTGCAACATTACTTGCACGTTTACAGTTTGATCTGTTGTGCAATGGAGATTATGTTTATGCAAACATTTTCTGCACCTCCTGATGATTTATTAACTTAAGACAACTTGTTCTAGAACACATATGGTGTGTCAGCATTTGAAGCCATATTTAACATGGACCTAGGTCTTTTGCCTGTTCAAAAAGAGATAAATATAAAACGTGAAAAATTTTAATGCACTTATAATAAGACATAATTTTACAGTTCTGACTTGTGTGTTCTTTGTATCCACTCTGTTTTGCGCACTATTAGATTCTCTGTACATCATATCAGAATAATATTTAATTTTTTGCTGTCATAGTAATTCAGGAAAAAGTACTTCCTGTAGTTAATCACGCATAGGGCCAGCCGTTGGCTTGTGGTTAAGGAACCAGCCTTGCGACCGGAAGGTCCCTGGTTTGATTCCAAGTGCAAACAAGTCATGGCCGAAGTGCCCTTGGGCAAGGCACCTAACCCCCAGTTGCTTCCTGGGCGCTGTGCTGGCGGCTCTCTGCTCCGGGCACGTGTGCGCACTTCAGCAGTGTGTGTCTATGTGTGTGTTTTACTGCACGGATGGGTTAAATGCAGAGGACCAATTACGCTGTGTGCAAACATAGTGGCAAAATGTATCACTTTCTACTTGTTTCTTTTCCATAAAACCCAAATTTACATAACATTATTCCTTTGTTAATGATATATACAGTGTAGATTTGATTACCTGATTTATTGTATTATAACATTAAAAATATTTAAACTATTGACATTTGTATTATATTCATTTTTATTTATTGTAAGAATGCTTATTTTATACAAACAGCCCTCTCGCATTATTTTATCAATTATACGGATTTAAAGGAAGTCCCTTCTTTTCTCAAGCTAGGTATTATGATGAAGTAAAAATGGTCAGACATAGAATTATGGAAGTAAATAATGACAGCTATGCACTGAATTCTGCAGTAATTGTCAGTTACTGAATAAATTTGATTGAGATATATATAAATATATATAGAGGTATATCGAGCTATGCTGTTGTAATGTTTGTAAATGAAGGCATTGTCCTACTGAAATAGATATACTTTAAACATAATGGCACCATATGTCTATCCAAAAATACCAGTATACTGTAAGACTTTACATCAGTGGTACCTTTACATAATGCCATCACAGATAAGGGTTTTGGTATTTTTCGCTGGTAACGGTTTAAAGAAGCTTTTCTATTCTGTTTTATTGAATCCAACATACAATTTCCCCAAAACAAGATTAAGTATGGATGTGTCTGACCACAGAACACATTTCCACTGTCTTTGGTCCATCTGAGATGACCCTGAACCTAGAGAACTCAGGGGAATTTCTTGGCTTAGATTAGCATATGGTTATCTTTATTCATAATAAGGTTTTAAGGTGCATTTCTTGCTTCTGATATGAACTGTGTTTTCCAAAGTACTCCTGAGCCATCATGCAATGACCATTATACTACCAATTTGCATTTCTTGATGCAGTGGTGGAGTGTGTTAAGTGATAAAGAGTTTCTAAAGTACTCCAGAGCCATGTGGCTTTGACCATCATAATACCAATTATGCATAATACAGTTTTAAGTTGTACAAGTATTTCTTGTTGCAGCAGTGGTCTGTGTTATGTGATAATGATATTACAGTGTACTTCAGAGCCATGTGACTATGACCATTATAGTAGTGGTCACTCAAACTTGAGGGCTTGATGGTTTTGCACATTTAACAGTTTATTCTCTTGTTCTTCATGAACTAACATTGGTTGGAGCTTCCATCAGGGTTCTGTGGGATTTTAAGATGTATCGTTTGTGGCTGGACCTACAGCTAAGTTATCTTAAGATAACATCCTGCCATTGCAGTCTAATGCTGATGTTTTATAGTGTCTCTGCTTCTCCTGAGTCTCCACCCATTAGTCTTGGGTTATGTTCATTTAAGATTTCCTCTTGCTTTGAAAATCTCCCAAAATATGCTCCCCAATATGTTAAGTATACTGTATATGCACAGTACTGGGTAAAATTATAAGTTAAAAGTTTCTACATTAAAAGTACATTATATTAGGAGCAATAATAATAAATGAAATACATTAAACATTATTTTAATTTTTCTCAATAATTTTAGGAACAATTTACAGTTTCATATTGAAATTGACTGCTATGATCTTTTAAGTAATATATTGCTTTCTCTGTCAAATACAAACATTGATCTGTTAATTTTTGTTAGGTTTGGGAAAATAAAATATTTTGCAGTGCATCTGTAATGCTGAATATATGAAGAAAATATGTATAACACCATTTTAATATAAAATAGGGTGAATAAAACTTATTTTTGAATTTTATTTTTAAATATTGTCCATGTAAATAATCAATTTTAATAACTTCTCTTTTTTTACCTTTAGGAGACAGACCTTCTGGACATTGCTTATATTAAGGATACTAGAACTGGGAAATATTCCAGGACACCTAAGGTAAGATAAAGTTTCAATTAGAGTGGTGCTTGTAAGTTTGTGAACCCTTTGAAAATTGTCTATATTTCTGCATAAATATGACATCAATCTTTTTCTTAAAAAGTCTTAAAAGTAGATAATGAGAATCCAGTTGAACAAATGAGATAAAAATATTATACGTGGTCTAATATTTTTTTGGAAGAAAATGATCCCATATTACATATTTATGAGTGGCAAAAGTATGTGAACCTCTAGGATTAGCAATTAATCAGAATTTAATCAGTGGAAAGACAATCGGGTGTGAGTGGGCACTCTGTTTTATTTAAAGAACAGGGATCTATCAAAGTCTTCTCCTTTTCGCAACAGTTGTTTGTGGATGTGGATTATAGCATGAATAAATGGGATTTCTGATGACCTCAGAAAAAAAAAAATGGTGATGATCATCAGGCTGAAAAAGTTACAAAAGCACCTCTAAAGAGTTTGGACTTCACCAATCCACATTTAGACAGATTGTGTACAAATGGAGGAAATTCAAGACTATTGTCACCCTCCCCAGGAGTGGTCAATCTGAAATATACCAATTATAATATTTTTATCTCATTTGTTTAACTGGCTCTCCTTGTGTAAATATCTGATGATGTTTTAGGTTGTATTTATTAAGGAATATAGAATTTTCTAAAGGGTTCACAACTTTCAAGCACCACTGTATGTGTGGTTTAAATGCAGTTCCTCAGAATCTTTATCTGTACAAACACGAACTTTATTGCTTTTCTAATAAAATGTCAGGATATTTTAAAGGTCAGCAGATCTTTTTGTAAATTGTGTAAATTGTAAATATATAGGAACATGTTGATAATACCCAGAGAGTTTCATTGCTTTTTTTATCCGGGTGTTTAGCACCACTGCATACACATTTACCCACTCTCGGCTGCTGGCGAGCCTTGATAAAGTTAAGCATT
>JAOUQT010000031.1:464390-475846 GCA_025769995.1 Xyliphius kryptos
ATGGATAACAAACGGTGAAGCTTTTTAATCAACTAGTGTGCATGCATAAGAAAGACAGCGCACACAAACATAAAACATATCATAAAGAAACATTAGACTAAAACGCATAACAAACCACTTTAAACAGATAACGACATGCAGTGTGCTACTACCCAGAAAGGGGAGTGCTACAAACACACACACAAGCATAAAACAGACACAAATAGGGGTGACAGGGAGCAGTATGCCGAAAGGGCAGTGCAGAAATCTGTGTGAGTGGAGAAGGAAGCATAAGAGGGGAAGAAATGAACAAGGAGCATACGCCCGAAGAGACACTCACAGTGCTATGAAAGGGAAGTGATGAGTTACGCCCTAATAAAGGGAGAATTAGAGGGAAAATATTTACTGAGGAATCGCACCCATGCTAACTGCCTCAGATTACCTCCAGGTTTCCCTGTACCTCATTGCCGATAATCGATTCTGAGTACGTTCAGCCCTCACGAACTCAGAAGATAGAGTTTATAGTGTAACGGTCTGACCCTGGGTTCTGAGCTGCTTAAATGACGCCAGACTCAGGTGACACTGTTTTGCGCTTGATTGGGGCTGTGGTATAAGTATCCATGATGTTGCTTTCTTCTGCTGCTGCCTATATAAAAGTGCCATCTATGGAGCGCCTCCAACACCCCCTGGTGACCGGCAGTGGTATATAACCCCTAACAAAATTAACTGAAAGTAAATGACCGGGTTATGGCAATATAAATTCAGTCACGTTCAAAACGAATAGAAATTTTTTATTTAAACCTAAATTTATTAGCTAGTTAGTAAATAAATAGTTATTTATACAGCACTCTTTTAAGACTTAGACTAAGGGTCTATAGACCTTTTATTTAATACTTCCATCATTAATCCCCACAGGGTTGCGGGCCAGTCCGTACCCACACTCCAAATTTGGGCTCAAGTCAGGAACAACAGTAGACAGGGCGCAGTAGGGCACACACATTCACAGAATAAGGGTGACTTTAGAGACACCAATTATCCTAACGCTCATGTCTTTGGAATACGGGAGAAAGCCGAGGCACCCGCACAAACACAGAGAGAACATGCAAACTTGCACATGTGCAGAGAAATTACCAAGGTCATCCCACTGGGTAATCAAACCTTCTTGCTATGAGGCAATAGCAGTAACCAACTGCGCCACTGTTCTGCTTTACATCATAAAAGTTTAAAATAGGTATAAGATTATAAAAATGTAAATTCTAAAAGTTAAAATAAAAAGAAAATATCACACAAAACACAAAAATTAATAAGGCTTAGTAAGTGTTACCGTATTTAAAATGCTGTTTAAATATTTAAATGTTTTTTTTTGGATGTTATTCATGTAGAAACCAAATGATGGTGCTATAGAACTGTAAGTAAGAATGGTTCATATCCTGAACATGCCTTAGTAAATCCTAGATTAAGGCAATCTATCCATTTATATTAGTCCATGTGTTCATTTGGAGGTTACAGGAGCACCAATCACAAGTGTTAAATATTATTAGATGGATGCAATGTGTGAATTTCCAGAGAGGAATTAAAAAGCAGTGATCTGCTACATCTCTTCAGGAAAACACCTTAAAGGCTGTTGAAGGGCTTAAATAATGGAGACCAGTGATGGGAAAGGTGCATGGTTTGAATTAACTGTCAGTATTCTGTAAACAAAAACCCATATAACACAACACATCTGACCTTGACATTTACCTTTATGTTGCAGACGGGTTCTTAGTGCATAGGATTTAATTCTGAAGGGCAATGTGCAACCTATAAGAGTGTATCTGATGTAAATTAACTCACAGTGTAAGTCTGAACGGCTGTCTATTTGGCTACACATCCCAAAGGCCTTCTAGTCATGAGTGGGTGTATATGAGGAGGACAAAACCTCATACTGACCTGGGAAACATGCTTCACCAATTAGCAGTCTCACTACAGGATCAAATGCAATTGAAAACATTTACCGACAAGACTGCCACACATCACAATGCTCCATTCATGAAAGCTGGGCTGCTACGTTTTTTCTCTTTCCCCTTTTTTATGAATGCAGCTCAAATCTGACCTTATCCCGTACTTGAGTATAGGTCCTCTTTACTACTTTTATAGGTCAACGTCTTAGTGGAACTCAAGTTTTAGTGCCACACATCCACATACAGGCACATACTGTATTTAACACTCTTTAAACCAAGCTGCTTTATTTTAATGATATGGCGGTTCATTCCCAAAACAGAAAGTCAGGCTTAGGGTCTGCTTGAGTGCTGAAAAATGATTTCCATAAAGCACAGCTATAAAGATTTATTTGAGCTAAAAAAAATCTAAAACATAATGTCAATCCTTGTCTCTCAGTGGAAGCATATACAGAGTGTAGTTTAAGTCGGACACACACATACCCCTTGACATCTCTATACTAGTATACAACCCCAACATTAATGTCTTCTTTATTTCCAGCAATTATTGTTTATATTTTTAAAAATGTCACATCCTGTGTGTCTATATGTGGATGTTTCCAGCTCATGTGCCGTAAAGATTAACAACGCAGAAGAAAATGCGCACACACACATTCACATAGACACATCCAAATTTAAGGCGGTAAAAAAAAACATGTAAGAGAAAACCAACAGCAGCATGCATTTTCAATTATCTCTGTGTTCACTCGCAGATCTTATATTTCCATCGAAATCAGCCAACTCCTGTTGCTCTTCTTGCTCTCAGGAAAACATCTGATATAAATAAGCCATTGCAGTCTGTCAGGTTTGATAGATATTAATACAGCTGCTTCCATATGCAAACCCCTTCGCAGTGTTTTACCTTCGCGATCCTTCCAGAAGACAGAGAGCACCTCTGGAACCAGATATTACATGTTAAAATAGCATGTGCTTTGAAGATTAGCTACTGTATAACAATGTGTCTGCGATGTATAACTCTACACATGAGTTTCATCACTCTACAAATCTTAGACATAAAGGACATAGATGAACAGACTGTTCAGTGTTTCGATAAATGTCATCTGCCAAATAGTTTGTGGTCTCTCCCTCTAATTTTAAAACTCACTATGGATCGCATATGTTTCCTGAGAGCTGAAAATAAATCCAATAGCAACTGCATCCAACTCAATGGCCACCTGCATGAGATGCTAGTGACGTACTAAGGTGTAATCTTTAATAGCTGAAAGGGGAGAGGTTTTAGCTTACCGGTATCTACAGGAAAGGAAAGGCCATCTAAACACAAAACCAGTGTAGTACTAAAGGTGAAGTTCAAGGATAAAGATATAATTTCATCTATTAAATTACTTTTTTTCCTGAAATGTCTCAGCGCAAAAGCTCATAATATACACCCTGGTTGTTCTTTTTTTATCTGAATTGTGTAAACTTCCACTCGTGCTCTACTCCCCAGATTGGATATTGAACAAAGGGTAAACATTTGCGCAAGTGAGTAAGCTGGTAACTCAATCTTTTTGCTAAAGCCCAATGCAAAAAAATATGTTCTCCATTAGGAAAAGCCCCTAAAATAGGCAGTCTCTGTTTTGTGCAGTTATATTTTCCAAATCTGTTATAAATAATAATGGGATATTGCATTATGTTACAATTCCATTCCTTCATTCATTTCTGGTCTTGTTGTTTTAAGGATTGTCGTTAATAACAAAAGCAGGTGTTTTGCACGTGCTCTTGTTCTGTATGTTGTTTATATTTCAAGTAGCAAGCTGAGATTTGAAAGTGATCTAACACTCTCAGTACAATGCATAAAGATTCGGTCTGTTTGTTTATTGTGTTTATTTTTATGCATAAATGATCCTGAGGCATTTGGTAATCCATGGCAACACACCAAACTGTAGGATATCATTTTCACCACTCAGGTTAATAACTCAGGTGTTAATACATTGGCATTTTTTATGCTTGATTGGTGATGTACTCATTGCTAAGCTAAACACTTGCCAGAGAGTCATGTTTTCCTCTATTTATTAAACCTATTTATGAAAAAAACCTGTGTACCCTTAATACATACAATATGTTTTTTTTGTATCCATAAGTCAAGCAGATTTACAAAACAGTCTGCAGGTCCCTATACAGCTGCTGGTCTCATTGAAGATCTTAAAATGATTTATACAAATCCCGAAACTCTGAAATTTATACGACTGCTTGATTGTACTCTAGGCCTGGTGCCCTGGGAGGTGTCCAGCGGGGCAATGACTCTGATGTTTAGGCCGTAAGGGCACTGGGTAAGTAATAGGGCACACAAGGGGGGGTGTTTGTTTCCTCAGCTGGTGAATATACCAGATATTGTGAATGGATGCCATTTTGCTGCATGCAAATCTTTGTGCTGACTGCTAGTATCAGCTGAGGTATATTAGTGTTATCCTTGGCATGGACCAAAAGGGAGGTCAGGAGAAAGACATATTGAGAATACGGAAAGGTCTCACAAACTCTTATGGGATTAACTTACTGACACTTTCCACGGCTGAGATCCAGTGAATGAAGCCATTGTACAGTCGGACTCAACCCAGGAAAGTAAACTTTGTCAGGACCCAGTTCATTAGCACCTAGTTTAGTGTTTGAAGCATGTCGTTTAGACAAGGCTTATGGGGGAAACCCGTTCAAACATATATACATATGCTTTTTGCTCCAGAACTGGCAGGGGGAATTTCCACTGCAAATTGCTTAAGAGCAAATAAAAAAGCCAAATGTGGATAAATGAATAATGGCCTAAAATCACTTTGGGGTTCACCCACTGATCACGCAAGAATTTATATATTTCGTAAAACTAACGTTTTCTGAGAAATATTATTGGTATTATGTTTACACAGAGAAAATATGCATTTGAAGAAAACACACAATCCTAAAAAAAAAACAACTTACGTGCTTACTTACTTACTGAAATACACATACTAATTACATTAGTATCTATGCAATTCTATTCAATTTTATCTAATGTGCTTTTAAAAATGTAACAATATCACAAATCTTTACAGAATTTAAATGCAGCATGTAACATTGAAGTTTAACTATTTATCACTATAATACAGTACATGTTTCCTTATTTTATTTATCTGTATATTTGACCTTCTATGTGCAGCTTTCACCTTTTTGCATTAACAGACCTGAGTGTGGATACCTCTCTCTGCGTGGAGGTAAAGGGAGGAGCAAAATATGGGGAAAGAGAGAGAAAAAGAGACAGCATGAGCGTTGAAAGAAAGGGGAGTGGAGAACAAGTTGGTCAGAAATTGGAGAGGGAAATACACTGTCCTTGTTTTACTGCTGATATTTAGTAAATTCTTTATTTATTTATTTTATTTATTTATTTAACAATCCTGCTGTGTTAGATTCTAATAAATGCGTTGGGTCATATGGATAAATCCATAATACATTGTAGTGCTAATCTGCATAAATGCTAGTGGCATTGTATCTTATTTATAAAAATTGGAAGCCAATATTGACAGGATAAGTGCAATAGTGTATGTTCTCTTGTGTTAGGACCTGATAGAACCCAAATATTTTGAGATGAGGCTAGCTTCGTTGGCACCACAGTGAACAGTTAATTACAAAAATCAGTGCAACTTCTTAAGCAGTGTGTATGGTGATGTTAATGTCTGATATAAGATGCAGTATTTCTCTGTTGACAGAATGTTTATAAAGTAGAAAGATGTCCATATATTATGTACAGTAATGCTTGTGTTGGAATGACGGAGTTCACCTTTATTAAATAAAGTGAGAATGACAGATTTAACATGCCTGTGAACTTTACCAGCATACCTGAGGTTATCATTTTTTGTGCCACTAGTTACATGAGCTTGATTTACAGAAGGATTATACAAAAAATAGATAGAAATATTTTTTTGGAACCGAAACAAACTGGGCAAAAAAACTTTGGAATTGAGGTGGTGTGGTGGCGCAGTTGTAGTGCTGTTGCCTCAAAGCAAGAAGGACCTGGGTTTGTTCCCCGGGTGGGGAGACCTGGAGTTTTTTATGGAGTTTGCATGTTCTCTGGTTAGTACTCTGGTTTCTTCCTGCACTCCAAAAAAATGCATCCTAGGTTAATCGGTGTCTCTGTAGTGGCCCTTAGTGTGTGAAGGTGTGTATGACTGTGCAGGTTTTTGAATGTGGCCCACAATGGATGGGCGCCCTGTCTAGGGTTGTTTCTGCCCTTGAATGAATAATAGAATATGGCCAAAACATTAATGTGTACTTATATAGTTTTTTTAAGCAATACAATTTATTCAGCAAACGTTAAATCAAATAAAAAGTGTGCCACAGGTGACCAAAATGGTAGAACCCATGAAATGGGTGCAGAATAGTTCACAAGCAATGCATAGTTGACCAGCATTTGATTAATTTTTCTAACTTTAAATGTACTAGTGGTGGGGCTATATTCCAAAATGTAACAAGTTGCCTGGCCATTTGTTTATATTTCTTTATGTGGCACTCAATATAAAAAGTTTGGACACCCCTACTTTACCCCTACTAAATTATGTTTGTACTATTTGCATTAGTGCACTTTTTTGGTGTTGTGTAGCACCTTGGTCTGGAGGAACGTTGTTTCGTCTCACTGTGTACTGTAACACTGTATATGGCTGAAATGACAATAAAACTACCTGAGGGACTGGATCTGTGCTGCAGTATGGACGACCATATTTTTGCAAGATCACTGTCATGGTCCTGTGGCTGAGGTTGACATTCTCAGCACGCAAGATTAAATTCATACAGAGAATAATATTTCATTCAGTATCTCTCAGACTGTTCCTGGTTATAGTGTCAGGTGATATCTGTGTAGCAATGCAATTTGACTCGGATTTGTTCATCTGATATGTTGACATTATGAATCTTTACTAGTCTCAGTATTTATTTGAATTAAGATTTGCAAAATCAGTTATAGAGACAGAGGTATCTATCATGTTTAGGTCAAAATGGAAGATTATACATCCGAAAGATTAAGACAACATAATTAAAGTTTCTAAATATATATAAATTCCACCCAATATGAAACATATAAACCTGAGCTAAACATGGTAGTGACTCAAAAGGGGGAAAAAAATCTGATTTATACTGGCTGTGTCTGTAAATAGAGCAAAACCAGCCTTACTCGCAAAGAATAGTCATGTCATGTCTAACAGACTGTTGTTGTATACAAGTTTTATTATAAAACAATTAAAAACTTTTTTCTGACCTACAAATAAAGCGCCCGTAATGTCATCCTAATTCGTAGATATCAGCTATTATGCAAGGTTATGTCTATTTCTGTTATGTTTAATTTTTAAATATATTGTTACTATGTGCTTGTTTGTAGGAATCTTCGCTCGTCTTTGGTCAGACAAAAATGCCATGTTGAACAAAACCTCCTCTCACTTTTTATGGCTTGTGTGGGTCAGCCTATTTGTACATGCTTAAACAAATGAGAGGCACAGCTGTACAGGCCTGGTCTATCTCTGTTGGCTTTTAACGATAAAAATATGCTCTGGTAAAAACCACTCCAGAAAGAGGGTTTTTTCCTTAACTCTGAGAAACACACAGTATTTATAATCAACTTCTCCTCTTCAGCCCTGGAGAGAGAGAGAGAGAGAGAGAGAGAGAGAAAGAGAGAGAGACCACCTATGCAGATGTTTTCCACACACAGAACAGTCTCCATGCCAATAAGCACCTGTTGAATTGCAGATGTTTTGTTTGTTTTGCTTTATTTCACATGCATATATTATTAGGTAAGTCGTTCCTTGGAAACAGTATAAAAATAGTACCTGGCTTTAACCATAATAAACTTTAACATGTTTAAACATAGGAGCTTTTACACATATGTACATTATGTCACCAGATTATAAATAGCTTGTGATTATGTGACAAGAGTTGTGATTCCTGCCCAAGTGTTAAACCAGGACTAAATTGCATGGGCATGTCACAAACTGACATTTTGTGGTGTGACACTTTTCATGGTTTTTGCATGATGCGGTTATGAATCAGAGCAGGAGGGTGTTGCAGGGTGTTGACTAAGGTGTTCCCCAAGTTTTACTCGATATTTCCAGGTTTATGGCACATTTTTAGCAAGAGATTTTGGAAAACTTTTAGTCCAGGTTCAAGCAGTAGGAACGATACACAGGTTTACATCAACTCAGTAACAGAGAGCTGCCTATGTGATGGCCAGCTGGACTAAAATGTCTCTAATTACATGGAAATGATAACTACTGACTAACAGCCAACAAACCAAATCACACTCAAATCACCTGCTACACGGCTTGCTGGCCATTTTTTGGAATAGGAAAGTACTACAATGCCCTATTTAAACATTAAATTCATTAAATTGCTCATTTTGTAATATGTTATAGCTATTCCCTTTAAGCCACAGCCCTGCTGGACATTTAGATTGGTTCAGAGGTAATGATTCATTTTGAATGAATGCGTGGCTTTAACAGTTGTTCCAGTTGAAACTTTAATACTGATCATCTCGCTATAATACATTTTATCTGAGATTGGGATTGACAAAAAAATTAAATAGTTTTGTGTCTGTTTTTTTGGGGGAAACAACTATGATTTACTAATGGGAAAATGTGTGAAAAATTATTGTGTTTATTATATTTTTATTAAATTACTTTATTATAATTACACAACACCAAATCAGAAAAAACTTTCAAATACAATATTTCTTCTAAATTATATTTTATTGCAGAAAGCTTTCCTAATTTCATCCGTGTTAATATTTGCTACCTACTGTTCGAAAATTTCTACACCTTCAACACTTTCTCTGTGATTCTCTTCATTCATTAGCTTCTCAAAATACTCCATACATCTTCCTCACCCTCTCCTCACATGTCACTATATTACTATTTCCATCTGTAATCACCTTAACATGTTGCAAATCTTTTCCATCTCTATTTCTCTTTCTCATCAGCTGATACAACTCCTCTCTTTTTATTAATGTCTGACCTCACCTACAACTCATGATAGGCCTTCTGCTTGCTATCTCCCTCTTTGTCCTGCTCTGAATCTTCAAGTACTCCTGCCTACTCACTTCAGTCCTCTCCCTGTCCCGGCTCTTCTTCGCTACTTTTTTCCTCTGAAAAATTTCCTGCATTTCCTCATTCCACCAACAGATGACACACCAGGTACCTTTTGACAAGCTTGAACTCCAATACGTTTGTTAAGCATTTCAATACAGAGTTACATTCACAAATGCACATTACTGTTGGAAAAACTCTGTATTAATAATTTACTAGAAATCGTGTTTTCTGGTCTTGCAGGCATCCGGGATGGAGCATCACAAGGTGTAATCGTGTACTGTAGTCAGATGACAGTATTCCATAACATAAGGACTTAAATATGTAAATCCAACTCACATATAAGAAATCATGTGTTTAGTTATACAACAAGACCAAGAACTAAAGCATTTTTTTATCATCACATAACTTCACAGCTGCAAAGATTTAAGCTTGCAACCTTAAAGTTTTCAAGCCTGATCTGTTTGAGCAACATGTACAGATGAGGAGGTGAGGGAACTGAAAAAATAAGTACTAAATTACTGTTACATCTCCTTAGGTAGATATGAAATATGCCTAAATTCCACTGGCAACTATCAGCCTTATGGGTAATGTATGAAACAGCAATGCAAAATGGACGTCATTTAGATGACAAATCTCCACTATATATGGACAGTTTATACCATTTACCACAGAAAATACTCAAATGTGAAAAAAATCAATACAACATTCCCCATGTTTCCATGCAAAGTCTTCAGTGTCAATAATTCATATGCAATATGTGATTTATTGTTTGAGCAATAATCTACATTACATGTCTTTACATTTCATGGCTTTACATGTCTCAACTGACCCATTCAGTTGCTGCTCGTGTTATTTTTGCATAAATTAAAACATATAGGTAAAGCTCTTGTAATAACCATCCCTTCTAACATGGCTATCTATGGATAGCTGCACAGCATGTTGAAGTCTGCTGTTGTTTGCTCACAGCTGTTCAAGTTCTGAAGAAAGAGAGGAACATCAGGAATATGCCAGCCTTGACAATTCCACACAAAGAGAGCACTGTTGCCTAACAGTGTCCGGTCTGTGTTAGTGATGTTTGCACTGTTCCAGAGGCACATTTCATGGAACAGTAAGCAAACAAGGCCAAAAACAGGCCCGCTGACCAGAGTGATACCACACTGAGCAGAGCCAAACTAGAGCCCGGTTCTTCTCCACCTGCTACCTTTAGCAGTCTCTCACTGGCCAGCAAGCTTGCTGTGTTTTGCAGGTGTTCATCCACAAATGGAAATGCTTATTGCTCTAAGGACAAGACTAGGAACAGCAACCAGGTGTAGCTACAATTGCTGTGATTCAGCAGCAGGTCTTACTCTAAAGACTGATATGATTAATATTTAGATTTTGATATATTGATAAGACTGGTCAACATAGAATAAATTTTCCATGAACTAAATTGTTTCCATTTGGAATTTTAAGAAACAACATATAAGAATCTATTTTGCCAGTAAATGGGCTTAGTTTTTCTTTCACAGTTACAGTAGTGTTCAAAATAATAGCACTCCAATATAAATAACCACATGTTGAACATGTGAATTTATCCATGAAAGCCAGAGAATATTGGTCGCTCAAGGCATTGTCCGGAAGAACGTTCTGAATCGCCAGAATGGCAAAGGCTCAGCCAATGATCAGCTCAAGGATGATCAAAGACAGTCTTAAGATACCTGTGAGTACTGTAACAGTTAGACAACTCATCTGTTAAGCTAATCTATTAGCAAGAAGTCTCAGAACGGTCCCACTGTTATAAAACACATGTACTGAAGCGCTTACAATTTGCCAAAGAACAAATCAACTGAAATGGAGAACAATTTTTGTGGAATGATGAAAATAAACATTCTAATAGTTCATCAGACATCCCCCAAACTCTGATCAAATATTGGTTCCAGTCCAGCAAAATTGAGAATATGGAGTGTCCATCCCAATCCCCAGACCTTAAACCGATATGACAATTGTAAAGTGACATCAAAGATGCCATCTCTGAAGCGAAGCCAAGAAATGCAAATGGATTGTGGGATGTAGTCAAAGCATGGAATACCAGTTGACAGGTGACAGAAGTTGGTTATACTGAACAAAAGAAGAAATATATTTTGAGTTTGTAAAGTCAAATACAGACACTGCTATTTTTTTTAACAGACCACTTTTCATTTTTTTGGTATTTTCTGTAAATTATTTAAAGATTTTACACACTTCTTTTCATCTTTTCTTTTTAGAAAACGGTGTGTAATGTTCCCAGCACATAGAATTAAAATCTATTATAAGTATTTTGTGCTTAACGTGAGCCTCATATGAATATGGCCTCAAATTCTTCTTCTTCTTCTTTCAGCCTCTTCCTTTTATCAGGGGTTGCCACAGCATGTCAGTCTTTTCCACCTCACTCTGTCCCCTGCATATTCTGCTTTCACACCCACTACCTGCATGTCTACATTGACCACATCCA